>VOMN01078546.1:0-13402 GCA_014899125.1 Orchestia grillus | reverse complement strand
ACACTTCCTGCAAGTCTACGGAGTTTGGGCATACCCAATCATCGTGCCAGGTAGGAATAGCATTAACGCACCTGCCAACTGGCACTTCGTGTCTTGCCGAAACCTAACGGATGATCTCACCGAGGTGGTCTATAAAAAATAGGATTTGTGTAGCTGAGTTATAAATCCATGAAATCTTTTATTTTTAGATTTCATGACGAGACTGAAATTTTCTGAGTTGGAGATTGTGTTTCGAACGTAAGCAAGAGTTTTAAAAGGAAATTTCGTGGAGATCTAAGGTTTTCAATATTGAAAGATCTGATTTTTTATTTAAGAAAATTTTGAACGATGTGGGATGATTGTTCGACCACGTAAGTGAAGCATCTGTCATTTACCTAATATTTTGAGTCAAAAATAATACTGTGTCGGCGAAAATGTATCTATGGACCTTAAGTATTCGTAAGATCACGTATCTATGATACAATGTTATTCTATCACAAAAATCTGCTGATGTTGAGTTGGATTTTGAAGTGATGAAACCTAAGGAAATAGATCAGCATGAAACTGTTGTACGGTATCATAGATACATAATATTATTAACATTTAAATCCGTGGATACAATGTTCGTGAACGCCATGAATAGATTTCATCTTCGGGAGCAACTTATGAACATATTCTTGAGGGAAACATATCACCAAAACGAACTGTCTCCCTGAACAACCACCACCGACACCAAACGACTTCCAGAACACCACACCAGCGACACCAAACGACTGCTAGAACACACCAGCGACACCAAACGACTGCTAGAACACACCAGTGACACCAAACGACTTCCATAACACCCGTCCCCGCTGGGCCCGCACTGCATCCCCCCACAGGGGGGAGGAACAGCAACACCCACGCTCCTGCTACACATGTTCTCATGTGGGAACAAATCAGGTCTCAATGCGTGAAGATTCTTGGTGTTTGCGCCACTATATAATGAGCACGTCTTAATGAAGCGCGGCCTCCTAGCAGGCATGCTAATGCGCGCTGCTAATTAGTGCTAGTCTTCATTCCTGGGCCCCGGCGCCTTGGAGCGGAGGCCTCGCTCTGACAACCGCGTGGAATGATCGTCTGCTACGCAATAGGCTCTTTGAATGTGTCTATATAACATATGAACATGCGCACACTCGGGTGTATGTGTATATTGATATATATGTTTAATTTATTCGTACAACTCGTGGAGTGTGTTGGGCTTCTAGTTCGAATGTGTTGGATTTTGACAGCGCAAGAGGCGATGTTTTCATGTGCTTCGTGAAAATACAAATTCTGTAAGAGAAAACTTAGTGAAACTGTAATTGCCCTGTTCGAAATATCTTTGCGCAAATGATGATTCTGTTATCATTAGCTAAGCGATAAAAACTATGGAATTAGTAATTACGCTTCGTGGTATGCGTCAGCATTCTGCCCACACTGCACCCTCGAAGAAGAACTGACAGGTGTTGAGATCTGGAGAAAAAGGTTCCACGAATTTATGTATTCAGGGAAGTTACGTGCACGGAGACACGAGAAAGCGATTCCATTTTCAAAACTTCTGCGAACGCTGTCACGCTGGACGCGTAGCCTTCATTCAAAATTTATTAATATGGCTCGTAAATACAAATATGTTGTGCATATATCAGCTAAATGAGTGCTCAGTGTTACTTTTTAATCCAACCCCTTAAAAAAAGTATCATTTGAACAAATCCTAATTTTGACTTCCATTCGGCACGAAAATCTGAAACTGGCCATCAATGTTTCAATGTCTAATTTTTTTCTATATTTATAACGTATGTCGTATGTCGACCACGCAGCCTTATGAATTTCAGTGTTTTCAGTACAAAACTTTTGAACGAAACCTACGATAATCACTGACATTTTGAACGTTCGAACCCTTTATTTTCGACCAAGGTTTTACTTGAAAACCTGCACGATAATTTCCATGCGAGTTTCTATGAACTGGCACATTTTTCCTCAGGCATTTTGTCCTACGAAGACCTAGCAGCTTTATAGTTCCAGTCGCTGTGCTCACTGCGATTGAAATTACTCGCTTGAGTGAAAGCTTCATTTTCATCCGAGAACAATTTCTGCGACTGACTTTCTTTAATAGAAGAGCAGAGGCACGAGCTGTGCACGGCGACCTGGGAGCGACATCTCTGTGGCGCGCATGTCGATGTGAGCACAGGGATTCGAACGAGGGAAGCGTTCATAATGATGCTCGTCGTGAAATAGGCATTGTTTATTACGCGCCGTGCCCTGCAAAATGTATACCTTGTTTTGGAATATCAATAACTAGTCGCACGACTCGTCAAAAATGATGAGACTTGAGAAATTTGTTCTCAAAATGAACGGTGTTGGAGTAGTGATTCAGTGAAGTCGCATTTGTGCATCGTCGTTGCCTTTGAAATTAATTTTTCATACTAAAATATGTTAACTAAAATGCAGTCATATCATATCCTATCCAACAATAGGTTTAATTTATTTCACATTCTAGTAATTTACAATACGATATTCCGTATCCTATCTTTGACACCGCCGTATTCCATCGCAGCTTGACAGGGGGGTCGCATATTAGGTAGTGTTACATATTGTTATATAAGTATACATATTTTATGAAGGGCTGCATATTTTCAAATCACCTAGACAACCCTCCACAACTTTGTCTCTAGTTACATTTATTGTTACAGGCTCTATTGAGGCACTGAAATGTATTCACTAACACAATGTATTTACGGCGCACTCTTTTATTTGTAATGTTTTGGATCTATGCTTTTGATTTATTAGTTACTTTTGCAACAAAATGATGGATTTTGGTTAGTCAGAGAGGACATAGTTAGCCAGTCAAAAACAAGTACAACAAGATACTGCGAAATGCAGAGATAATAGCAGCTGGAAGATATAAGAAAATGATCCAAGTTCTTAGCTTCCTAAGAAATTCGTTCATTTTATAGCTACGAAGTGGTCTCGTAAAAGCTTTAAAATGAATGCATGCATTTCCTAGCTTTCTTAGAAAATTCCTGAGTGTGGACATTAAATTTCTGGGTGTGGACTACATATTGTTTCTGTACAGGCCACATGAGTTATTCTTTGATTACGAAAAACATTTTTGAATTTTCATCACTGACACTTGCATGAACAAATACTTCGAAGTATGAGTAGTAAAATGAGTATTAAAACTACTCATCATCGTTTGCAAATGGCAACATTCATCAGTTATATACGTATTTGCATTTAGCCTTGGCTTCAAGCCGCGTTTTGAATGCAGAGAATGGCTTGAACGGCTCAACAAAGAACTGTTGTACGTCTGGCAACAAGAAGCAGGCCTACACGGAGCTGGACATACGAGGTCGTACATCAGCCAACCACGCTGCCGGAGACCAAACAATTGGTCTCCGAGGTGCATTTGTTAAAGGCATTGCGATGCAATCTCATTCGGCTCCCTGAGCTCCCATCGGAAGGATAGCTAAGCAGAAAGTTCGAGGCAGATTCTCATCTTGCCTCATATGAACCATCAAATCTCGGCCCATTTCTACGGCCCGCCAAAGTCAAATCGAAAGGCTTCCTCCGGCATGGAACCTTCCACTGATTTCAGAACCGATGCTAAAAGAAGATTTTAGGGTCGATAACAACTGATGATTTTTAGGGACTCGATCAGCAATGATGTCAAGTGACTTGGGGACGATGCAGGTCCCCTCTAGAGTCGTCTTTTGACGCCCGCCTCCCCAACTTCCCCAACATCCCCGTCATTTCAGTGATTGTGATGAGACCGAGCTGCCACTGCACCTGGCCGCCTCCACGCGTATGATCGAAGAAACGATTTTTGCAAATCACTGTCGGCTCAAAGCTGATTTCCTTTTTTCCGACGGTGTTTCGTGTGTCACATGTTGAGTTTTTTTTTAGCGCGTGTTCCGTGCAGCCGCGAAATGGAGGGAAACTTGAATATTCCTTTATAGTGAAAGCGCATTTCCATGTGTTCAATATCAATTTTCCTTTTTTCGACTTTGTTTTGTGTCTTATGAGCTGAAATGTTCCCTTCAGCTACGAACTAAAGTGAGCTTGGATATTCTCTCAGAAATTAAGCATTTATTATTTCTAATTTTAAGTGCATTCCTGCTTGCTTGGTAACTCTGCATACAAGTGACTTAACTTCATTCATTGGATATTTTCCAGTAATAAATTTTGCTTTTGCAGAAATTTTCTTTCACAAACGATTATTTCTTATAATTACACTCGAGCGTACTTTACTTCAGCAATCTCTTTTTTGGACGAACCAAGTTAAGGAACAAATTTAATCGCTAAGTGCAAGTAATTGAGATGAAATGTCAAAGTTCAGTAGCCAGTGACTGCTCCCGCTAGTGATATTGATGCCGAGGGCGCGGAAATGTTATTTCTTCGCTCTTGATGCCCTTTGAAGTCATATATGTAGAGCCTCTTGCACAAACTTACATTAATTGCAATAGCTCAAAAGATGGTACAGGCATTATATGACCATGTACGTTCAGCCTATTTGAAAGAATAATAGATTTGAAGCTGTTTTGGTGTCTGTTCATGAAATTCTCACTTTGGATAACTCCCTAACAGTTCATGCAGTCGGATGACGGTATTAATTGTAGCTAAAATTCAGTGCGTTGCACTCCATTTCCCCATCGCATGTACGTCTGACCTCCCCATGGGCACCCAGTCGAAATAAGTCCTTTGGATTTCGATAGTGTCCCGTGGGCTCGTCACTCAAGATTAGGTGACCATAAAATGAATAAAAAGTCTCACCCTCCTATATCGGTCTGATTACAGCATCCATAAATGTTCGTGAACATATCTCTCGAGGAAAACTTTGCAGCACGGTAGCATGTAATTGCATTTTGATTATCGCGTTCTTCACTCTTAGTAGGTTCAGTTCCCATTTGTGTTATTGAGTCTATTAATCAAATTTATTATTATTGATTCTTTAGAACTCATGGCGAGCCTTTGTAACCAAGCTCGCGATGCTGGCGCCCGGAAACGGAACCTAAAATTTTCAGGAGCTTTTTAGCCAAGGTTTTTGGACGGGACCATTTCTGGAGGGAAAACAATCATTTCCCGCTTCTTTGTAGCCGAGCAAAATGAGGAAAACAATTATTTTTGTGCTAGAACTTTGCTTCACAGGTGAAATACGTCGTTTTCAAATTAATATTTTTCAATATAACATGGTACAGGAAATATAAACAATGCATGTATGCTATAACAGTAAAATTTTCATTGAAGTAATAAGCATTTTCAACCGTTTTGTAATAAAATCAGTTCGGAAATGACGCAAAATTGCCAGTAAGAAAATCATGTTAGTCATTGTCCAGCCACGGCCCACCAAACATCAAAACAAACATGGCGTCAGTGCACATGACCTGCCCCAACCATGGCCCAACAAACATGGCGTCAGTGCACATGACCTGCCCCAACCATGGCCCAACAAACATGGCGTCAGTGCACATGACCTGCCCCAACCATGGCCCAACAAACCCCGTCGGTTGGGGCCGCTGGTCTGTGCCCCCCGCCTGCATGAGATCATTTCCTGCCATTTAATTGCTGCTCTTCATTCGAGGCTCTACAGAATTGTTTAAGCTGCTGACTTCCAGCTCAGTCATTTTGAGCTGTGGTGTTGTGTAGCTTAAATGTTAGTGGGATCTTCACTTCAGCGTACATTGACTGTTTTATATCTTGAATTTTTTGCAGCTTGACTGATAGATACGATAATTTTTTAATATCTTAATGTTTTGCATCTTGATTGAATGTTACATACGATAACTATTTATATCTGTACTGTTTTATTTCTTGAATGTTCTATATCTTGAACCCTTTTCGTCTTCGCCTTGCTGTTCCTACAACCAACTCGATTAAAAAAAATATTTCTGAGTCCAATAAGTGCCTGTAATGGAACAAACAATTTTAGTTACCCAAACAATGCAATTCTGAACCGAACATCGTTCACATCCTAGCCGACTCTGTTTAGCGTTCGATATTGGAAAACTTCATTCAAGATATAACATTATCGAATGACCTCCACATACCTTGCTGCTATCGAATGACGCGCTATCGCATTAGCGTTGTCATAAAACGGTCAAAATTTAGACCTTGAATGCACTGCGGTGAATGCACAACCTATGCACTTGAATGCATAGGCCGTGCACGTGGGAACAGAGCACCCCTTCTCACCCTGTGCTGAGCTGGAGGGGGGCGATCGTACGTACACAGCGCCGTCATTCGTAAGGTTGTGGTGTGCCTAACTACAATAACTGCGTAGCTCCATGGTGCAGGTGAGAACAAAGTGACTGCATGGCTCCATGGTGCAGGTGAGAACAAAGTGACTGCATGGCTCCATGGTGCAGGTGAGAACAAAGTGACTGCATGGCTCCATGGTGCAGGTGAGAACAAAATGGCTCCATGGTGCAGGTGAGAACAAAGTGACTGCTTGGCTCCATGGTGCAGGTGAGAACAAGTGACTCCGTAGCTCCATGGAGCAGGTGAGAACACAGCTCCAGGTCCACACGGTGAGGTAAAACTCATCAGGTTTTCCTCTTCATTCCGCCCCAAGGGACGACTGTTCCGCTCGCGTACCCGCGCACATCTCAGCACTCCAGTGGATGAAGGTGAGAACATCTCCTGGAGCACCTGGAGGAGAACCGAGGCGTCTCCTTGAAATCTCATCAGGAACCTCAAGAAAGGGATATCTTTTTTAGGGCTTGTTTTTGTTTTTAAGTGAAATGCCCCTACATTGCTTCTGTGGCCAAAATGTTTTTTGAAATTTCTGCTCCTCTTCCAGAATGATTGTTTTAATGTTGTCGCAACTACTGCAATTCTACCTCTTCAGCTGAGGGATTTCTAACTTTCTCCCAACTATAGCTGTTTGACTACGTGATGGGTTTCCTAAGTATTCTTTTTAAAATCGATGTTCTCCTATCATGTTCAATCTATAGAAGTCAAAAAGTCTAAAGCGCAGAGTATAGTTTCAGTCTCTCAAAAGATGTCTGCTCTTGCTCTAAACTATTGAATAGCACATAACTAACGACTAGTACACGACTAATAACTAGTACACAACTGACGATTAGTGCACTAATTGTTAGTTAGTTAGCACAACTAAACTAGTGCAAAGCGGCCATGGCTAGTCGACACCTAATGGAGAGAGACTTACCTCTTCTCTCAGTAAAGAACAAATTTAAGAGCCTACCTGCCACGAGAAATACTCCTTTCGTGCTAGCGTCTAACTAGGAACTCAGTTATAATAGGTACTGTTTTGTACTGTTCTTTGTGGGACGGGGGGGGGGAGGGNGTGGTAGGAGTGCAGATGGTACAGGGTGGGTTTTTGATGTAGAGACTCAAAGTCCTCAGTCCCCTCATTAGACGTCTACATCTACATCACTATACCCCATTCCAACTGTGCTCCTTAATTAAACATTGTTCTTCTTGGTTGCTTAGAAGAGGCACCGGTGAAATGACACATCAGGTACGAAAAAGTTATCTTTCATTTTTTTCTTTGAGTTATTGAAGAAACGTTCGAGAAACAGAATGGATTGTAATTAATGGAACCGAAATTGAAGTTTTTTCTTATGTTATACTGATATTCGAATTTATTCTATGTAATACTGAAGAGTGTGGTGGACAGACGTACGGACACGGTTTTTACTACAGCGTAGATGTATAGATCTCATTACATTGGAGATGGCGTGCACGATTAATGTCAATCAATCAACGCCATCAAATTTTCATACCGTTCAGATCACCCATCAGCTTCGCATCAATAAGACGTCTATTGCCCCCTCTATTTGTTCCACATTCCTTAATAATCCTAATCATTTTGGAATGTTAGCCTACTAAAGATTTTACATTACAGTGAATAAAAAAAATTCCACTACATGAGAAATTTTTCATCTTTGTTCGCTGGGACTCGTGCGTATAATTCGATAGAATATCTATGTTCAGACGCAGACTTTGTTCGAGCTTACGTGATCTTTGCTGCGAGTCTGCATTAGATGTGTTTTGAACACGCACACATATTTATATACAAATATATTTTCACAAGAAGATGTTTGATAGAGAGCTGAAACTATGTACTCAATAACCCTGTCAGTACATGGGCCGTGTTTTGTGACGTGTACTAGAGAGACCCGCATGCCCGCTCCCGAAATTTCGGGGTTCCGATGGTCATTAGCATTTTCAACACACCTGAGTGTGTCGGTTACAAGTTCGGTGTTATTTCACGCAAAATTTTCTGCCATTTACGCGTTCTTGTAAGTATTTTAGATTGATATTCGAATCCGGGTTCAAATGCGTTGGGGTTTTATGGTGGATTTTATTTAATTCATTTCCTGCGGCTAGCGCGAGAGATATCGTGTTCGTAGCCCAATTTCCTCGAAATACGAGGCGTTCGAAGCAATAGCGGTGCCTTGAAAAACTGGAGCTGTCTCAACTTTACCGTCCCTGCACCATCTGTCTGGCCGACCATCTGTGGAGCGTACCATCTGTGAGTCACCACCTGTGAGCCATGCCATCTGTGGGTCACACCATCTATGGGTTACACCATCTATGGGTCCCACCATCTATGGGTCCCACCATCTATGGGTCCCACCATCTATAGGTCCCACCATCTATGGGTCACACCATCTGCAGGACGCACCATCTGTCCTCCCTACCTCCTCACTCGCACCATCTGCAGCCTCCAATGGGCGGAGTTGGAGGACAAAGTGGATTAGTTGGAGCGATGCTGGCTGTGAGGGACTGCGCCACCTCCCGCTCGTCCGCGGGTCTCAGGCACCCATGTCGGGTGGTCGTACCTGTGTGTGTGTTTGTGTGCGAGTGTGTTGTGTGTGTGTTTGTGTGCGGGTGTGTNGTGTGTTTGTGTGTGTGTTTGTGTGCGGGTGTGTTTGAGTACGGGTGTGTTTGTGTGTGCGTGCGTTTGTTGTGTGCGGGTGTGGGTGTTTTTGTTTGTGTGTGTGTGTTTGCGGGTGTGTGTGTGTACGTATGGGAAGTAAATTCATGAACACGCACGGCCATGATTGTTGACGTCACTGAATGTATGCAGATCTGTGTGTACGTATGATCGTGTTTACATATACGCAGATGTACGTATAAGTAATAGGTGTCTAAACATGTCTATTGACGTGCGTGGAAGTAAGGTCACGTACATACGTACATGTGTATTACACAAGCATAAGGTATGATAAATTCCGTCTAGGGCGTCTTGGAAACTTGCATTTGTAAATAGATGTGTGGGATTCCAGTTCTCCTCTTGGAGAGATCATTTTAGTCTGCGTCAGGGGCTGCATTTCTTCAGAGGTAACCTTGGCCTCAGCACCCACGACGTATTCAGCAGCACTTGTCGCGGCGAGTCTGCTGTGGGTCTCCTTGCAACGTTTAACCGTCTGTTTAATTTTGCCATTTTCGTCTTGTGTGAGACGTCCTGTATGTGTGTATCTGTGATACTGATCACACATCGGCTCCTCTGCTGATGTATGTTCATGTTTTTCGCGGAAAATTGGTGGAAATAGGTATAGGACACCCCTCTAAATTGCTGGGAGTTTTTTTATTTCTGCATAAATTCTTCTGAAAATTTGTGCGTGAAACGTACATCGTTTGAGAAGCAGCATATGCTACACAACGTATCCCTGCTACACACACCATATACGCCACAAATATACACTACACAGTATCACTGCTACACACACGACACACGCCACACATATACACTACACAGTATCACTGCTACATTCACTGCTACACACACCACACACGCCACACATATACACTACACGCCGTATCCATGCTACACACCACACACACCACACTCCGGCCCGGCCCTCATCACGCAGTCGAGGCCCAGTGGCAGGATGCGGCTCCGGCTCGCACGGCGCGGCTCAAATTTGCATGTTATCCAATTTTGTGCTCGAGAGACGTTCGAAGGCCAATAAAAGTGGTCCAGTATTTCAGGAGCTGCAGTTAGCATCATTCCCTTGCCCTCGGCGTCCTCTAATTCTTTCAACCGTTCCGGATAAATTGAAATCGTCGACGGCGTTCACGCCAGGCACAGATTGGAAATTTCCTGCATGTGCCTCGCTGCTTGTGGGGCCATCGCCAAGTCCTCGGGCTGGGACAGGCCTCGGTCCCGTGGGACGCTATTCTGTTGGGACCGGGACAGTCTTGGGTCGTGTCACGAAGTCCCCTCAACGATGAAACCATGAGGACTGTCTGCTCGCCAACAATAGTCGAGGTGTTCGTGCGCTGTTCCACCACGCATCACCAGCACGTCGTCGTCTGACGCGTCATATCACGATTGGTGGGCAAACAACTGAAATTGACGCGCTTAGTAGAGTGCGTACGCTTAGTAGAGTCGATGTCAGCAACAGCGAACGATGAATACCAATGAACGATCAACAAATTTAGGAGGAATTTTCGGGTCGGAAGTGTGGAAGCGACTTTCGTCTAAACGCGCTCGCTGAATTGTCTTAGTCGGAAATTAGGCGTCTTATCCGCACATGGTATGAGTTTGGATACTCTGTTGTATGACACATGTGTGACTTGTCCGTTATGGCTCGCATTAAGAGTTTTTACTTATTAACGGAGCTCGTATTCCAGGTGTGCCAGAGTGTTTACTTCAGAGTTGGCGTATCCTAGATACTGCTGAGTATTCGCTTCTGAGAGCTCGTATCCTAGATACTGCAGAGTATTTACTTCCGAGAGCTCGTATCCTAGATACTGCAGAGTATTCACTTCTGAGAGCTCGTATCCTAAATATTGCAGAATATTTACTTCTGAGAGCTCGTGTCCTAGATATTCCTAAGGATTTACCTCAAAGTTCTCGCATCCTAGATGCTTTAGTGTTCATCACAGAGAAATCGTACCCTAGATTCGTCAAATTATTTATCTGAATGACACACATTTCTGAGTCAGGTTAGCCCATGATAAACGTATACGTTCGTTCATGTACCAATCGAAGTACTTAGTATAAGTCTGCGTTATTATACTTGAAAATTAAAATTTCTAAGCCTTCTAAAATTGAACAGATGAACTGATCATAAATTTGATATTTTTATAAATCAACGATATTTTCAAGCCTCGCTACCGAGTGAACATCTACACAAGCAAAAAATTTCGTTCGTGATTTTCAAATTCAACATGGTCTAGGTTTGCTCTTGAAGAATACTTTAGTGAGACCTTTAATTCAACTTCTGTTTAATTGAAAATGCACCTTACTGCGGAGAGCAAACTCGAAGTTCCTACACTACACGAGATCACACATAACCACTCGCACCCTCACACACCGCCTGCTGCTGCAGCACTAAGCTGACAAATGAATGTCAACACACCCCACGTATGCCAAGTTTCGTTTGAGCGATATCCGTCATTTTTACCTGGAGTTGATGTTCATCATGCTCCTAAGTGGTTAAAAAGTACTTATACGAGCCATTTCTACACTTGAATATTATTTTATTCAATCACAGAATAATATTTCTTTAGATATGTTCTAAAGTAGGCTCTCTTTTACATTGCAGGTAGCTTAAACTATGGACGTGTACATCAGTTCAAGCAAAACGTACGCAGGGTCAAGTTATGGTGAGAAAATGGTCCCGTAATCACACGTGAGTCGCCTCCTGCCCAGCCAATGCGCTGGTCGGTTTCATGCAGAAGTACACCCCTAAAGAACCAACTTATCTTCTAATTAAATGAGAGCAATAGCGTGGAAGCCGTCGTCCTCATTTCAAGCACTTGTGTGCACGTTCACACTAGTTGTGAAGGAAGCCATGAGAATTTTACACTAAACTGTAGCGTCTCTGACGTCAGTACAATTCCCAGCGGTTGTCTTTAGAGGGTCAAGAGATGTTTCCGCCCTGTTACCAGCGCCACGGCAGCAATTACTGACGCCAGGCAGACCACAGGGAAGGCTTGGGCGCAAAACACGGACGGCATCATACGCTGTGGGTGGGGAATAAATTGAAATTACCTCCTTGTTTTGCTCATAAGTTAGAGAAGTTCAAAGAATATGACCCGCCAAACATCTTGATATGATCCTGCCGCAACTTGGACGGTCCTCCTTCACTGCGAATCTCATCCCCGCGTTGCGAGCTTCGAATTCGAGCGAATTTTGCGAGCATTTTAATTGCGCCAAATTAATTTCGATGGAACTTTGCCAAAGGGCTTAAGCCTTTTATTCCTCAGGTGAATTTCTCTGCAATATTGCGCGCCTGTGCCTCACGCAGTCGTGCTTCGCGTCCTTCTGATTATACGCTGATTACAAATCCTCGGGTCCAAAACATGGCGTGACAGAGCCGTCGCATTCAAACGCCATGGAGGTTTGCTTTCTTGTCTCTCGTATGACTTCTGTCGTATACATACCGTGTGATAGGCCCGTTTTCCTGTATGAAAAGTGGTAGGTGTAGATTCACGGATCCGTCGTAAATATTCCATGTGATGGTCCTGCTTTCTCGTTCCAGGAGTAGATTCCCGGATCCGTCGCAAGTACTCTCCTTGACGGGTTGTTTTCCCGTTCAAGGAGGTCGGTGTAGACTCGCGGACCCATCGTATTCAACTATTTGGTAGATATGATCTCACATGCAATATTCAACGCGATCTCATTTTCTGTTCCAGGAGATCTCGGTAGATTCACAGATCCAGCACTATCCAGCGTCCGGCACGGTGCACGCGGGACGACCTTTCCAGATATACGTACTGAAAAAGAAGAAATAAAATAGAATATTGATGCCGAAAAATTAATTCTCTTGATAAGGTAGTCATCTGGATTTCAATCACTGAGAATACGATGCTAAAATTAAAGAGGTAACTCCCATCGTAACTTCGAACTGGGATTTTTAATTTGGTGCCTGATCCGTCACTCTGACGCCATGGCAATCGTCACAGCTCGAACGATTTTGCGAGTTCACTGAATGCATTCACTGAATGCATCCGCGCGGTAAAATCGAAAATTAAATCAGAAATTCATACCATTAGGTCCCCAACTACGTTTACGATCTTTAGCCATAAAAATGCAAAATTAGGACGCGCATTGCATTGTTAGACAAACAAGTGAAAACAATACATGGTGCGTAAGCGATAATTCTGGGCAAGATGGACCCAAAACCCAAGTTACCGGTGGGAAAATTTTCCTTTGTTTTTCTAGATCAAGTTCGAAAACCTAGTTGAAGACTCAAAGTTGGGTTGTTGGAGACTAAGTTGGGGCAAATGTGAACACGGAGTTCAGAACGCGTTACGGGAAGAATTAAACGAAAGAAACATTGACATTTCAAAGTACGTAGAGGAGCACCGCCTCGCGCTACCCTGACCTTACGTCACCGAATTCCCTTGCCACGTCCAGGCGGCGATGCTGGACGTCCAGGCGGCGATGCTGGACGCCCAGGCGGCAATGCTGGACGCCCAGGCG
>VOMN01078540.1:0-35644 GCA_014899125.1 Orchestia grillus | reverse complement strand
TTCAAAAAAAGGGGTACATTTTTTTGGAACACTCTGTACATATAGCCCCTGAATTTGACACGGAATTTAGCCTCACTATAACCTGGAATAGACCATACTCGCTTCATGCTAAGCTGTGTTTAGTTTCTTTGGGGACCGCACAATGCATTTCGGGACCCATTCACATAAAATGACAGGCAAGCTCCTCCAAGTAGTTAGAAATAGTTGAATATATAAAATGCAAGCAGACTCAAAATTCTGGTACTTAAACTTATTTACAGCATTAATTATAAAATAAAATGTAGTTTCTGCATTTTTCCAATTTCCTAATTTATCTTAACAAGTATGGTGCATCTTGAATAGACAAAAAGAATATCGTGCATATCATATCACACAAGGCCCAAACCAAATGCATCTTCACACAAATTTCCAACTAGTCAATACTTCACAACAGGTTTCAAATGTTAGACAAACAAATAGTGGGTAAACTGACTACTTACACTATGTACAAAGAGTTAATAATATTTATGTACGTGAAAAAGCACATCAAAAACGTACATAATGTGCAAGCCCAACAGACAGTGTTCAGCCACTGTTTAACTTCACCGGAATTGAGCAGTAGTTCAATCTGCAGTGCACATCATACAAACCTTTAGACGTGCTGAAGTCACTGTGGCGCGCCTTCTCCGATTTGATGAAGGAGTCCGACACTATCATTGGAGTGAAGCACAGGTCACAGCTGTACTTCCGCACCAGCATTCTGAAGGCCAGCCTGCTCAAGTGGGGCGTTTTCAAAACAAATCATTTTTAGAAATATACCAGGACTAAAATTGGTATCAAAGTAACAGGATTTTCGTGATGAATCTAAACAATGGCATTATTGAATCTGATGCCAAATTCCAGCTTTAAGGAGCATGTATGTGTATGATTTGAATGGCTTTCAAAATGAGTACTTAAGTGAATTCAATTCCAATATAGAGTTAGTTCAATATAATTAATTTCTAAGCAAAAAGAATACCTCACTCAAGGATAATTTTGCAGTTAATCTATTCCACTGATGACCTCAGTGTTTTCTTCTCAGTAGTGTTTCACTGCATGCCACTAATTTTATAATGCTGTCCACGAATTAGCACAGAACAATGGAGACGAACTACAAATAAATACCATATCATATTATTGATGACCCCAAATTTACCTGCTATCATTATCAATTTTCATAATTTAAAATAAGTCGTCTTGGAAAAGTTATACCTTGCTTGAAGATACTAACTAGCTATCAAGTGTGCGACAAAGTCTTCAGAATATCCATGGTTCTCTACACTTAGCCCAACCATTTTTCATTGTATTTGTATTGGATGGTAAATTTTTAAACCATTAGGTATTTAAAGGCATCAAAAACATTAAGTATTGACCTTATATTGACATACTTTAATTTAAAAGTTATTTTTGTTAGCAGCATAATGAACTAGAGTTCAATAACAAATGGTAACAAAAAATGTAAATCATAAAATGTTATCCAAAATATGCAATTCCTAGTTTTTGTATATTTTATGACAAAAATTAAAACTTTCATATGATCACATATTACTTATTTTATAAATGCATTTAAGCATCCAACAAAAACTTTGTGAACAACTTTTACAACTGAGAAATAGATGTTTCAACATTTATTCAGACTGAGTTACAGAAACTGGATACAAATCTAAAATGAAGCAGAAATTTAAGAGCAGTACTGCCAACTAAAAGATAGAAATAATGACTACTATCTGAAAACAACACAAAAATTAAAAGCAATATTTGTTGCAGACAATGTAATCTTGTACTACTCAACCACTATCTAGAATTCAAGTATTTCAACACTCCCAGGAAGCATCAAACTAAAGTGAAAAATTGAAGCATGATGTTTACAGAAAAAAAATACTTGTACAAAATGTGTGTTGTAGTGAATGCTGGCTTTTCAAACAACACAGAAATCAATGTAAACACTAAATGTTTTTAAATATAAAACTTTCCTAACCCACACCAGTCCAATGCAACAAATGCTGCTGTTCAGCGTATGCATGGCCTGTCCTGAGGGGAAGTGTGGCATGTGCCTGAGAACAACACACTCGATTGAGTGTAGCTCAAGAATCCTACAGATCCCACCAGTGAGCTCCATCAGGATGAGATGATGAAGGGCTAGGGATAACATGCAACAACCCTTTGCAAATAAAACCCACACATAAAAACTTTTCAACAACAGAACTCAAAACTAAAGTGGCCATACCTGTAGTAGGAAATCAAATCAGAATGAGCAATACAAACAAATCGTGGCAAACCCAACTTCATTACACAAATGTTGTGTTTGGAGTCCTCATTGTTTCGAGTTTTTACAGAGAATTTGTGCAAAGGTGCATCATGGTTGACAGGTATGGAGTATGATAAAATTTCTCAATTGAAATTCACTTAAAATTGTCATGATGCATATATTAAAAAAATAGTAAGTATTCAAAAACGAAATATCATGGTACTTACATCTACAGTCTTAGTAAAATCATAGTTTATGAATGCTTTCAAATATTTCTATTAGAAAAATCTCAGCTGCATAATATTCATGCAAGTATGATTAGAGCATCAGTGTATTTGAACAATGCATATCAACAACAAACAAATCATATAAACAAAGATTCACATGATATATGAAAGTATTTCTAACAGTCATGAAGCTTTCCATCCTTAGGACTTAGTTTTCATCACAAACCAAAGAAATGCATCACACATTGTAAAGCTTCTGTGCTAACAGTGCAAATATGCCACAATTTATTTCTATTAAGTAGAGTATCTGAGAAGCTGTTGCTGCAAGAGGAAATGCCAAGCATTCAGGAGAGAGGTTAAGAAATACAAAGCTATAAATTAAACCACAACCCCCAGAAACAAAGCCAGAAAGAAAAATTTGTTAACTAGAGATAGAGGCAAAAATTCAGCTTCATATGAAAATTTCAAAATGGAAGCACAATAGAACATAGGTTCAAAAACAATAGCAAAAAATCTCAACCAATTAAAGAATATGAAAAACCATGCACAGTCAATAGCATCTACTTACTTTGAGTAACGTACCATTGGAGCAGCAACAGTGACAAGGTCTTTCTGAGCTAATAACTCCATTGGAGACAAAAATGAAGACTTTTCATCCATCATAACCTGAAACAAAAATCCAATATCAATAACATTATTACTATCATTATATTTGGAGTTTAAATCCCATTTCCACATTTTATAGGATTTCAACTACGTAACTCAATATAATTCTAGGATACACAATTAATTCAAGTTCATTTTCAGTTTGCAAGGTAAAATTTTTATGCAATTAGAGTTATATGAATACCTTGGAGATCCTACATACCCCTCCAGGATTGCCATGTTCCCAAAATTTGGGGATGATAATTTTCTTCTGTACATACCAACAAGAGGAATATGGATCACACTATTCACCTAATACTCCCAATTCCATATTTTACTAAAATATACTTCCAAGCAGCAAAAAACATTGAACGACCCAATTTCCAAAACTAATACAGAGAAGTTATTTCATCTACATGACCTGAATAGCCTAAAAAGCTAAGTGGTTCCCATATGCATAGACTTACAGTAAGTACCATTATTTCCTACTAGCTAATAGAAAGTAGATAAGGCCAATGAGGTTATGATGGAATAAGAAAAGCAGTCTAAGAGTATATTTAAAAATTGCTTAACTTTGTCATAAAGATCACACTGAGTTGCAAATGTGCAAAACAAATTTATTTTCTGCCTTTCTGATATGGTGGTAGTTGTAAGTTACCAGTATCAGTAGTAATAGAAGAAGAGGTCTACATTGCAGTGCTGCAAGAACTCAAGACTGTGTTACACCAAAAAGAAAAAGACCATTTTGAGTGGACTATAGAACATTGGAAATCTATGCACAAGGTGTGTTTCCTCACAAAATCCCTTGCAGATAAAAACAGCAAATTAAGAAAGAAGAGGAAGAAACAACAAAGAAAGGGTAAAATTAGAAATAAAGTGGACACAAAAGAGAGAAGTTCCAAAGGCCTAACTTTGGCTGAGATAATATAACAGACTTCCCTCTGGATTATAATCAGTTCCCATAGCACATTTCTGCACTGGGTCCTTATAAAAGCCTTACATTTTCTTTCGAGGCTATGGAAGAAAAAAGGATTACCTCCACACAACGTAATACTATATATTAATTTAGGAAAACAAAGAGAGAAGTAAATAACATTTGATTCTTTAACTTTGTAGATACAATGTTTTAATTCAAAAATAGCTGCAATAGATGCTTACTAAAACTATTTCTAAAAATGGTTTTTTACTTGACACTGAGGTTCAAACTTAGGATTTTAATATACATCAATCCAAGTAAGAGTTCTATGCAAACCTAATAATGTTCACATATGATTAAACTAAGACACTTCTGAATTAGATCTTCATTTAACTATTGGATGTAATTAAAATACACACTGATAATTTAAACTAAGCTTGCTTCACCATGTACTGAAAACTCAGCATGATGGTAAGATGGCCAGTTGAAGACAAATTTGTTTCAACCCCAAGAGATATCCCACGATGTCACTTTGCGATACTGTAGATACAATACATTAAATACTTCTTATAGCACAGTGTACAGTCATACAGGGCTAGTTGGGACACCTGGGGTACCTTGGGACAAGTGACCCACACTGGATGCCTCATGAGAACAGTAGGACCTGAAATTTATGAAATTTTTCAAATCTAAAATTCAAGTAATAAAGTAACATTTCCATCAAGTATTCAGTATAATAAACATTCAAATTAATTTACTGAATTGGAAAAATTCTAGAAATAAAGCTTGTTTTTGAAGTTGGTTTTCCAAAATCTGGAGGAAAAATTTAAATGGTCAATGACCATAGATTTTAGATGATGTATATAAATAGAAGTTGGTTATAGAACCCCACTATCAGAAACCATCAACTTCATAAAAATGGCAGCCATTTCTGCAAGTTGGAATAATTTAAAACATCTGGCTTGAGTAACTTAGCACACTTAAAACATATTTACAATGAACTTTTGTCCATTATATGAGGTTGTTTACTTAAAAAATCTGAAACAGTTATTGTTCCAAGTGGTCACTATTTACAGCTACTTGTGCCACACAAGCCCTACCTCTTCATCAGGAGTGAGCATTTGTACACTATCACAGATGTAGAAATCTTCAGTACAAGACTGAGACAGCTCTATAAGAGACAGGAGTGTTAACTAAGTTTAACAATATATTTTCTATCCTTGTACACATGCACCTGAATGTCTTTTACACATTTTACTCAGTTCTGGACATAGAAATCTGGCCCGGTTGTTTGGTGTTTTTGATTGAAATATTGCTCTGTTTGAATTGAGGTTTCATCATATATAAATCAAGATATTGATGTATTCAAATTGCAATTATGACATACACTTTATGACCTTTTGACAATATATCATTTGCATCTGATGCATTTCTACCAAATAGGAAATTAAATTTTAATCCTACAATATATTCTTGAATATTGGCAACCTATAAAAAGTCAGAAATTAAAAATTCATTATCAATCAATTTAGTAAGCAATTTTGTACATAACTTCAATCACCTTCTGAACCAGGAAAATTTTTAGTATAAAAAGATAATGCAAAAGCATGTTTTTAAATTTCCTTTTGCAAGTGTTCTATGTGGCTTCAAATGGTGGAGCTACTAGGATGGCTACTATTTTTTTATTAGAAACTACAATTCGTAGCAAGAAACTTGTCTGTATTCCATTTTATCATCCTTACACAAACCAACAAAATCACTCAATATAACTAAAATTATAAATAGTACAAGTTTAATAAAAAAATTAATTTATACAGAATACTTTTATGACAGTAGGCCAATTACTAACATCTGAAAATAGGAAATTGTTCCTCATAGAAAGTTTAGCCAAAATTCACATCTTGAGTAAATTCTGATAAAAAGCTATAACCAATACTGTGAGTCACATAATATTAAACTAGCTATCCAATGCTCCAGTCCAATTAAAAATAAGAATGTTAGTCTTATATCGGTTAATAGATAAAAAGGCCTTGGAAACTTAATTGGTACAAAATGAAACTATAATCAAAATTTCTCTAAATACCCATATAAAAATCTGGAGAAAAGCTTATATTAGGACTGCATAATTCATCCAAAACTAAGATTTTACAGTTGAACAAACCATATGCTAGCTGTCTTTTTGCATAACATTAAGCATATATAATTGGATTCATTTGTCGCTAACTAAGACCATTTAGATCATAAGTCCACCGAAGTAAGATTCCAATGCTAATAGTTTAAAATGCGCCAGCTGTACAATTTTAGGCCTAAGCAACACGCTGTGCTATAGCAGGCCTAACTTTAGTCCCAATATCCACGTGCAGCAATATCTGCCTTAGTTACAGGCGTCACTAAAAGTTCGTGTATGCCGTTACTTCTCCGTCAATTGTTACAAAGCAATTGATTTAAGCTACAGAGGTAAAAAAAAATATACATCATTCCATGAATAAAGAAATTTTCTTCAAAGAACTCATGCGATGCTAATTATTGTGAAACCAAACTGGATGAATTAGGTTCAGTGTATCCCCAAGGTACTAGTCAAGTAATCAGTAGTTCGTTAGAATGCAATTTAACGTGCATCACCAATTCATCTAAACACAGATGTTCATACAAAAATACAATGTACGTGTAAAAGTATTTTAGAACTCGTTAATTTTACTGTAGCAACTAGATAGGCTTTAAAGTTCCGGCGGAAATCCGGCACCACCATACCAAGAACCAGTTCCAATCTCACTCCATGCTTCCAGGTACTCGGTGTGTACACCTCTGAGTCAGAGTCTTGTGATGAACGTTTTCGAGAAAGCCACACCTCTTCCAGCCAGCACTGTGCCAAATTTACGAACTATGCGGCCACTTCTTGCATTTGACAAAAGATTTTTCACACTTAGAAGCTCTGGTAGCTGCTGAAGTTCTGAGTTGAAGTTGATTTTATACTAATGCGTTATCACAAAAGCATAGAAGAACATGTTGTTTTTATGGAACACTGTTAACTCTTGAACAAGGAAGTAAATTCTTAAATGTTTGAAAACCCTTTATAATTAACAAAAAATTCATTTTAACTGTTTTCTGTTTCAGTTTTTAATTATAACTTCAATTGCACATTCATTAGTAAAAATATATGACTCTACAACTACTCACAAATATTAATCACGGTTAAATGTTACGTAAAAAATTTATCAACATACAGTTAATAGCTAGGTAATTTTTTCAAAAATTATGATCATATTCTGTTTGCTGAAATTTCATTGTCTTGTTTTCAAAGGAAATTAGTGCCAACTGTTGCCAGACACCTTCAGACATGGTCGCACGAGCTCGGTCGCATGATATCATCAGCAGCCAATGGGAACGCTAGGAATTGACGTCATGTTTTTATTTTTGTTTCGTTACACCATCGTAAAAGGAGCTGGTCTATCGCCGAGTGACTCATTGGCTGCCGAACTGTGAGAGAGGAGGGACTGTGCGTGAAAATCTTCCCGTGTTAATTTGTGCCTCTCAACATTTATTCTCGTGTTGATTGTGTATACCTATCGCTCCGATGTTCATGGAGACCACGATGTGTAACGAAGATTCTTACAAAGTGCACTCCAAGGAGAACTTGGCCCAAGCTAAGCGAAAGCTAAGGTTGGACCTGAACATTCCCGGCAATGGAGCTAAACGGCAGCGGCCTGCATCGTTGAACCCTCTCTTAACTTCACCAGACCTAAACATGCTAAAGTTAGCCTCCCCCGAGCTTGATCAGCTGGTTCTTCAGCATGTAGGGGGTCAACATTTGTTTCCACGTGTCACGCACGAACAAGAAGAATTTGCGAAAGGATTCGTCGATTCTTTAGAACAGATGCACAATCAGAATAACACCTCAATCCCAAATATAATAGTAACTAACACAAGCAACGCGACCCAATACACTCAGCTACAGCCTCCTCAGCCCCAGCATTACACCGCTACTACCACCATCACCACGTCTACCACCACACAGCAAATAAAAGAAGAGCCCCAGCCTGTCCCTAGCACGTCTCCACCTCTGTCACCCATCAACATGGAAAACCAAGAGCGTATCAAATTGGAGAGGAAGAGGCTCAGAAATCGCATCGCTGCTTCCAAGTGCAGAAGGAGGAAGCTCGAAAGAATAGGAAGACTGGAAGATAAAGTTGCCAACCTCAAAGGAGAAAATAGTGACTTGCAAGCTGTGGTGAACAGACTGAGAGATCAAGTGTGTGCCCTCAAGAAAGAAGTTATGGAACATGTTCAGTCAGGGTGTCAAATTCCATTTGTTACTCATCCCTGAGGCTGCTGAATATTGAATTTTAATTGTCTAGTTTACTTTCATATGCTTGTTGATCATCCTGCTGTGGCATCCATTGTTGTTCTATTAGTTACATCATGTGTATTTGTTTATATCTATTTTTAATATGCCTAATTTTCTTATAAATTTATATTTTCCTGATTGGAAGGAAAAGATGGTTAATATTTTCTTCACTATTAAATTCATAATAGGAAAAGTTAAAAGCTGATAGGTCTTTTTCAATGTTTTGAAAAATTTATATTCATAATATGCATAATGAAGTGTTACTTGTATGTTATTTACATTTACTTTGGTCTCTTTGTATCATTTCTATTCAATATCATTTGATTTCTCTGTGAATTGACCATCTATGCAATACCTTGTGTCTACCGTATTTTTTACTTCATATCTAAGTGTAATTGCAGAGGAATCCTTTGCAATTGTATAAGTATGGCTTGTAGCCTTATAGGATAAGCAATTGTATGTTAAAAATAGCTTACAGCCTGTTCACAACTCCTGTTTGTGAACTGTGAATCTCATTTGTATGAATATTGTCTGTTGCTTTGTTTTAGATGCGTAATCATGAATAGTTGCGTCTTCAAGAAGATAATTTTAAATGCAAAGTTAATAGTTAAATAGCATATGCCAAACTATTAAGTCTTTAACAAGCTTCAAGAGCATGATGTATAATTGCCAGTGTTAGTTCAAGACTGTTTTTGCATTAAATTAGAATAATTTTGGAGAGTGATTATTGCAATTCAATGATGAGTGACCTAAACATCACTTCATTGAAATAAATGTAGTGATTCTGTTCTGAGTTTCCTTGGCTGAGAAAATTTTGTGCACCACTGTGCCCTACTTCTGTCCATGTCATGCAGCATTGCCTTCATTCTCTGCCCTATCTTTCTGATATTTGGCATTTCATTATTGTCATATGAATTTGCAGTTTCCTACTGCTTTTTAAATAATTTCTTAGTACAGCTTTGCCTAAGAATTATGTGATGGATGTATCTCATATTGATGAAAAGGGAAAGGTTAATTGGTATACAAATATCTTTGTACTGAAAGGGATGTTAAATTCCAATATTTTCTGGAATGCTAGACTTGCTAGTCCAGTATTTCCTCTTGTTTGGATTACCAGTTGTAAAAATATCTAAATATTGTCTCATGTAATATTTCACGAATATTTTTTGTTCTCATCTGTTACATGATACTACTATTGAAGTTGGAAAATACCATTGTTTTACATACATTTAAATTAAAACCCATGGCCTCTAGTCAAACTTAAAGGCCCACTGTTGTGATAGGCAGTGCAGTTAACATTGACAATAGACCTATATTTTATAATCAGTGGATAGAATAGAGTGCATTATGTACCTTCTAAGGAGAATTTTCTAATCATTTTTATTTAAATGAAGATATTTTCAAATTTATCCTTGTGTTTTTTTCCATTCCAATTACCTATTTCTTACCTGACCTTTGGCTGCTAACTACCTGAATTGTATAAGTAACAGTAATAATCCAAAATAAAGTATGCTTTCAGCAGGCATTACGATTCAGCTCTGATACTATGCGCTCATGGAGGAGATTCTGCCTTTCCAGAGGTAGTAAGCTTTGAGAAAGAAGTATTGTCAAAGCAAGAAAATCCTGAGTATTTTACTTTCTTACTTGAGCTTATTTAATTTTTTTAAGAATCAAAATTCTGGACAATTAATGAAGAATGTGTGCTAATCCGTGCGTGCTGATAGGGTCATGGATAATACACACAGAAATAAGAAATGTATTTGGTGAAGAAATTATGAGAGTGCATGTTATGATCATGAGAGTACAGTTTTCTATACCTAAATATTAATCAAGTATTACTTCGTTGAGTGTAAGAAAAGTGTAAGGAGCTGACCTTTTGTATGCTACAGCTGTAGTTCAACGTTCACCTGAAATATATTTTATTTCTCGGCTATTCTGGTAATCGTGCGAAAAATCCAATAACATTTATACTCAACAATGGAAAACAATTTCGTTCGCCAGAAATTATGCACTATTATTCTGGCAGGAACAAGTGAAGAAAGCGAAAACTCGGCCAAAGAAGCTGAGCGCAGGTGCCACATTAACGTTCTTCTCAAAATAGCAGTTTGTTGGGATGATGGTGAAAGATGACGAGTAGCAATTCGACGATTGTCTAATTTTCGAGTAGCAATTTTCTAATTTTGAGTAGTAATTTTCAATGTCTAATTGAGGGCGCAGTTCATAAGCTTGGCTAGTTTGCTCCGACGAGAACGTTTGATGACAGGCATGTAGCATGCATAGCAAAATGCTGAGATAAGTTCACCGGGCAAAAGATTAGTCACCTATTGTTTACATTGTATGCTACGTTTACAAAGCTGTGACCGAAGTTTAGGTTACATATAAGTGCTGAAAAGGCACCAGTCTACATCCACAGGCGGTAACGTATAGACTTGTTTCTTAGTTGCTCCACAACGATGGGATGAATGCACGACTTCACGGAATGGCCGAAGGGGATATTGCATTTTGTCAGACTCCGAGATAACCAGTGAACAAAGTAGCGGAACTCGCTGGTGTTCCGTGCAGCATTCTTATGTGGGTTCATCAACAATGGAAATAATCTAGTGCATACAGCAATTCAAGGCAAAATTATGATCGGAAGATAATTGTAACTGATGGAGACCGCTACCCTGTGTTGACTGAAATCGTTTAGGATCAATGACGGAACTACTGCTAAACGTCAGTGATGGCGCTTCTCCTGCTGCTTCCGAGCGAACTCGTCGTAGAGAACCCCAATCAATGAATATATGGAGCAGGGTGACTCGTACGCTCGTAAACGGCCGTTATAAACTCCTGCCCACAAGACCACTCGTTTATTCAAGGTCAAAGCCCACGCACATTGGACTGTAGAGGTGTGAAGAAGAGCGTGTACAAATTAAAGGCAAAGAGGGCACGAAAGAAGTCCCTTAGGCTTATTTATAGTTGAGGTAACCTAACAGTGCCGCCCTAGGGTCGCGAGTCCCCACTATCTATTTCATACGATAGACAAATCTAGCTCGATTGCCTATACCGTGTTCCCTAAGGTGTAAAATGCGAAGAACATCTAAATAATTTGAGCGCAACTATAGAATTTAAAAAGAAAGTTAGCTGATTTTGTACCTGTGAGGTCCGTTGAACTAAGACTACGTAGTATTCATGTACAATGGGTCCTGATAGCACGATAGACATGAATTGCCCTCATAGTTATGTAGAAAAACCGATTATGATCGACGTGAAAAAAATACTAGAGTGAAACTATATACAAACTGTCGATTCATGAACAGCTCAAGCTCTCACGCAGTGTAGTTAACGCACAAAGAGTCTAGGAAGAGCAAGTGAATACCGAGCAAATTTTACCAGATTGAACACTATTGATACATGCAAACTGGCAGCAATGAAACGATCGATAAAAAGTACAGAAAATTTCTGTAAATTTGACCATTGCCTGATTTTTCAATGGAATGATGTGTTCGAGCCTTCGAAATTTCTAATAAGTTTAATATAGTCATTTTAAGTGTAAGAAGTTCAGTTGAATCGTCAATTAATTATAATTAGCTGAGTTGATAAATTTATTCCTGTGCAAAATTTCTGCGGACATAAAAGATTTCAGTTGATGTGAACCGTAGTCAGTTTGCTCTACTTGGGAATAAAAATTTCATTCGCTTTGTATAAGTAAAATTCACGATTGTGTGGAAGCATGCAGATCGCAATAGATGTACATCAATGAACCAGAAGGCGTCGGTCCCTGAACCATTTGTGTAACCTTCAAGCGGGGGAACTCCTTCTGTAAGCACACACTCGCTTCGGCTAATTTTACTATAATTGATCAAACCAGGCTGATGCACATGCTAGCGTGCTTGGGAGCCATCTTGATGTCGGCGAACCAGCTGCAATTGCAGTTTCCCCTTGCGCTATTATAATGCAGAGTTATAGTGCTCAACATGGCTGCGGACTGTGTTTAACGAATATAAATTCAGGCAATGGCCTAGAATGACCGGTCTGTTCTGTACTAGGAGACTGGATGCTGCTTGTCAGTATGAATATGTTGTGGCATTTCTTGCTCTCTGCATCTTGAGATATTCAGCCGACACTTGACTGCAATAGTCACAAAACGGACCGCGTTATTGACTGCATTTATGGCGAACAAGCTGTTTTATCGATTTATGCATAAGAAAAGATTATTTGGAAAAATGATCAACACGAAAAAAATCAGGAATCAAGTTACTCCGAAGGGATCTTATTCTGATTACATAAAAACAAGATTATACCCGGTAAAAGATACCACTTCTAATATAAAATTTTATTCTCTTATGCTTTCGAGCAAAACTTCACCCATCATCAGAAAGAACTGAACAAAAGGTAGATGTGTTGTACTTCGGTTACGAGGCGAAAACCAGGTGCCTACAGCGAGGTGAATAAAAATACATTGTTTCAAGAAAAATATGCCTGTACCACTTAGAAAATGAAAAAAATATAAGCAGTCACGTAAGAAATTAACACCGACAAAAAAAAACAATCTAACTTAAATGTTTCAATGCCATTAATTTCTCTGTTTCATTAAATATTTTACGTCACGTAGTTTGTGTGTTGTTGCCGTTGCGTAGGTGTTAGTTTTCTTTGGGACTTTTTACGTATTTTTTTAAACCATGGTATTTTCATTCATCTCACCGTACGAGTATGTACGTAATTTTCTCCCTGTAACTAAAGTATGTACAATACGTCCACCTTTTTTACGTTTCTAACCGATGATGAGCTAAGTTTTGCTCAAAAGCTTTAGAGAATTAAATTTTAAACAAGGTCTACTACGTTATTGCCGGTTATAGGCCTGTTTTTTCTGATCAATAAAGTTCCAACTCGAGGCTCAGACGTGCTTCATCATGAAGTAGGTTTGGAAGGCAGAGCAAAATTTATTTCTTAAGCTTACCGTTTAGGAAGGAGTTCACATACATTTTTCAATCAATTGCATGATGCAAGCGAGAGAATGTTTCATTTATAATTTAATGCATCACCACAGTAAAACGCATAATTCAATTTGAGAGATCTATCCAACTGCTTTTGGTCATATTTGAAAGTTAGAAGACATCATCGCTAAAGAAGTTCGTAAATTTGATAGTGAACATATTCAAAACCAAATGATGAACTCGATGATATAATTTCACGTTTTCTCAACGTCGTGATCACGGCACTTTCTTCAAGACATGTCGTGATCAAAAAGAACCTTTATTGATTCCGATACGTTTTACCGTTGGATTTTCAACGCCTCAGAACTACTGGCGTGGTGAGGGACGTGAGGAATGTGCGGTTTAAACTTCCTTTCCCAAGGGAAGCACTCCCTGTTTACGTGAAATACCTTGCCTGAGCCGAAATCGAACCCTGAACGTCCCGGCTGCGAAGCCATTACGCTAACCAGCACGCCATGGGGCCCACAAAGAAATTATTAGCAAAACAAATGTCTAAATAAAGATATTTAATACAAGACTAATGTCATCATCCATACATTTTCTTCGAGATAAATGTAGTTCAATCAATATTTTGCAATACAAATATCTTAATCAAGACATGTGTCTGTATCAAGACAAATGTGATGATAAAACCCTTTCATTCTTGAAAAACGTAATCAAGAGATTTTCTAAAGACAATGTCAGTTTTCGAAAGCAGAGCAATTTTTACGAATAGACTTGTTTCGAGGAATTTTAGTAAAATTAAAAACTCCAACATGAGAAGGTAAAAACATGCTAGTTTTGAGTTGACAGTTTTTCTCTCTCTGGAGCTCTAGAGCTGTGCATTGCTCATCATCAGTAGAGTGTAAAAGAAAGATTAAGTCGTATGTTCGTAATCGTATAACTATACATGCGATTACTTGTGTACGATATGTTCTTTCTTTTACGCTGTACTGAAAATGATCAATGAAATTCCTGAAAGTTGAAGCGAAAGAAATGATTTTAACTCAAGACCAGTTTTATTCCGGTTTATAGTACACTGGTAAAAGTTAGAATAAATTTCGAGAAACTGACACTGGCGCAGGAAACCAAAGCAGTGTTAGTTCCAATCCGAGGACCCATGTTATACCTCCCAGGATGATATAGTACTTAAAAAATGTAGGAAAACAATCGAAAACGGCACAAATTTGTCTTTCATCAGCTGCTAACACATATGCTATGTATAATAGATGGCTTATTTAACTGTTTATAGTAAATATAATCGGCTGATGCGCTAAAAAAATATACTATGGGGATTTCGATTTGAAAATTTATGAGAAACTTAATTCATTGTTCACCCCTCAGGGGGCGTAGGATAGGCCATAGGCAATTGATAGACTGAGTTTCTGAAGCGCTGCTTTCACTACTACTATAACTACAACAACTAATTCATTGTTCAAAGTTTGAACACAAGTCAAACTCAAAACCGATGACACCAATAACAGTCGAAGTTAGAGAGCAGATAACAGTTTTGGTGAGCATTATCTGTGGGAGCCAAATTGCTTGTTCCTTTCCCTCAACCAAAAAGTGTAATGAATTGGGCTCAGAAAACACTACAACGTATTGGAACTTCATATTACCGTAGGCAACTAAACGTCAAATTTTGTTATTCAGCTCTCGAAGCCTCGGAGGGTAGGTGGAGAGCCCGCTCATAAATTTTTATACTTTTATCCTTTTCATGTATCAATGATACTAAGCGTTAAGTAGAATTTTTCTGTAAGTAGCGTAACCAAGTTCCTTAAAAAAAACGTTCCTTAAAAGGGCGACGAATTTAAATCAAATGCTGTACGATGAGAACGCGCTGCTCAGTTGTGAGTTGTTTCATGACGCGCCACAGACAAGTATTCTGAAAAATAACGAACAACAAGTAGAGACAAGCATGCATCCAAACTTCAAAGTCCAATGAATCGGTCAGTCTAATTTCGGCTTTATTTATGGAACACCCTTTACAAGGCTGTGTACGAAGACCGTTTTCAATACCTACGATCACCTGATGGTGTGTCAGAAATAAAATTATGGAACTTTTTATCACCAGTGAAATTTCTCAGTAACAACGCGGAAATAATACAGCTAACAAATTAAAAAACCTGATTACGATTTGATTATACAGGGTGTCCCAGAAGTAACTAATCCTTTTGATTTACTAATAAAACGAAAACTATGTAAGCTAGGATATTGAAACATGTTTTGTTCGAAAGAAGAACCTATATATGATTTATTAGAACTAGGTTCTGAATGTAATGCCCTTTAAATGATGGCCATGGTTGTTTGACAACTTAGGGTTCGATTATTTATCGTTTCCATAACGCTTTTAAGTGTTTCAGCTAGACGTGAGTTGTCTCATTTAAGAACAAATGTTGTTTCTAAGTTCTTGCTTAAAACAAATGTTGTTGTCCTGTTCTTGCTGTTGTTCTGAAATAAGTTCTGTAATCACGTTACTCTTCTGTTATTGACACTGTCCGTGGGTAGATTTGCAGAAGAACCTTTATTAATTCCAGCACGTTTTACCGTTGGGCTTTCAATGCCTTCCAACTACTGGCGTCGTGAGGGATGTGAACAACGTGTTGTTTAAACTTCCTTTTCCAAGGGAAGTACTCCCTGGTTACGTGAAAAGTCTCGCCTGAGCCGAGATTCGAACCCTGGTCCTCTCAGCTGCGAGGTCATCACGCTACCAGAACGTCATGGAGCCCACCTTAGAATTTTTATTCTTTCTTCTTTGCTGTACGGAGACATACGAAAATAAAGAGTTAGCAATGAAGCATAAATTAAATGTCAAGCTAGTTTATTGATAGGATACCAACTATCCTTTTGGGCCCTAAAAAAAGTTTTCTTTCGAATAAAACAAGTTTCAACATCCTAGCGATCATAGTTTTTGTTTAATTAGCAAATCAAAAGGGTCAGTTACTTCTGAGACACTTTGTACTTGAACATACAAAGTCAACTGGTTGATGAGAAAGCATTTCTGTCAGTGAAACATGACTAAAACTTGGGCAATCTTTAATCTGCGAAAAAAATAGTTACGCAGGATGAGCGCTTGGAAAAGCCTCTATGATTCCTTCTCGATATGTGAATACTTGAGCGCTAGAACCCACCAGAATCAGGTCTCGCTAAGCCCCTTCGCTGGGATGTGCTAGGCAGAAGACAGTGATTGAAGAGATTGTTGTCGAATTGAAATCACCCAACGCTCGCCTAGCTCCTTGGACCAATAAATTTTACAGTCATGGGTCTTTTTCAGCTGATACCATCTCAACAGCTAATCTTGTTCAAATCTACGGAGTGCAGGCCACTGCTACAGCATAAATTGTGACTTTTGAAAGTTTTGGTCAATCGTTTTCTGTATTTTATAATTTCTCAATTTCACTATACCGAAATAATTAATTAATCTATAACATTCATATCCTATGCATTTCAACTTGTAAACCCATTAATGCATAGCGTCTATGTTTCTGCACACTTGAAGGTAAAAATGTCTAATAAGAACGGTTGTAACTGAAGTAACGTCAATAGCGGCTTTGTTGACTATGTAGTGTTTCCAAATTTTTCTAATGAAATAACTCACACGTAAAAAATTAATTAAGATATTTAGCACCCCATGACTTCTCGCCGTCACGTTTACGAAAACGCACTTATTTCAGCGATTGAACCAGAGTTTTCCATCAAATTATATATCTGATATAAATGACCTACTAAAAACTATGTTGTGAAGCATCAGAAAAATTAATTGTAAAAGAAACTCCGTGCGAGAATGAAATAATGTCCTAAGCACACTGGTCTGTACTAGACTATTTTTGGACAGACAGTTTTTTATGAAAATATGACTATGTTTGGCTGCTTGATTTAACGTTAATTGCAATGAATCTCAAAGGGCACGGTATAGCGAAAGCCTTTCACAGCAACATGCTGGGAATATTGGATGAGAGATAGTTTACTTATTACAGCTGCCTCGTAAACGAGTCTATGGCACTAGAGACTCTTTAAATACAGCGTGTTAAAGAAAGTATTGTCGCGCTATGATTGATCTTGAATATTTTGGTACAAATCGAGCAATTAAACATTACCAAGTTTCCCACCGTTGGACCACTTGTGTACCAATTAACCGCTGTTGCGTTATAGTCTGCCTGAGTGCCTGCGCTCGTTGTGTTTGCGATGGCAGAAAACCATTACACTCGAACTATTGAAATAAGTAAAACGTATATTAAAGAAGGAGAAAGAACAAAAATGATGAAAGCATGGGGCTAACTTCAAAACACGGGAGTGAAGCCGAACTTAGCTCCCTTTATGAAACAAGCTATATAGAAGCATTCGAACGTAGGGAATGTGTTGAATATCACATTAAAGTCATACATAATTACGTTAAAAGTTAATATTGAAGTTTTAAGCATTAAAAATAAATTACACATATTCAATAAACACTCGGTAGACGTTTAAACTGTGTGAAGTAGCACTGTTTTTGCGACACCTTGGATATAATCTCTGTACGTGCTCGTCTCGAATCGAGCGACTTAGTTGGCCTCACTACTTCGCGCGCCGTACAATCTGAAATAAGCGACTAACACTGGTAATAGACACGTACTTTGAACCTGGACTTATCTAAAAAAATTAGTATGGCCTCCTGTAGCTACTTCTCATTCACGATTGATTGGAAGTTTTTTTTTGCCCAGAGAGAAGTACTAAGTGAAAAAAATGCTCCAAGTTTTAAACAATTCCTACAAACTTTCAAAATTTTGCTTGAGCTCGATGTTGCACTGCAAAACTTTCTCTAGAACACAAAAAAAGCCGCTTTGCTCTTCTAGAATTTCCTTGGCATGAAATAGAATGGAACGAGCTGCTCTGTGAACAACTCCAGAGCTACGCATATTTCGACTGGCTCGAGCAGTGAGGCGTTAAGCACGGCTAATTATTAGGAATAATCCACGCCACTATAAGTGGAGCTAAAAACAACAGCATGAGAGTGAAGGCTTTTCGACTTCGTATAAATTAACTACTGAGTTGAAGATCTCTATGAAACCTCCAATTTGATGCGAATTGCATTTAGCACTGGTCCCAACAGGTATTACTCTCTGCATACGACAATGGGCTAACCTTATTTGTACTTATAGAGAATGATGACTGTGATGTTTTTTTGTTATGATGACCTGATGAATAAATTGATACTTACAATGTAAGACCTGCGGCATATTCGGCTCTATCAAATCCGTGCTACTTCTACCACCAATGAGTGGCAATGCACAGCGTGCGGGAGATGTGCTAGCACCGGCGTATCCTTCAGAGGAACGTTGTAAAATGTCACTTTACTCTTTAATTTGAGTTCAAAATACCTCATTCAATAAAACGAAGCCAACAAAAATTCCCCAGGCTTCGCAACAACTGAATGTACTTTTTTCTTTATTCGGGAGGTGAATATTCAATTTTATTTCAAATAGAACGCAGTGTTATAAAACTTTTCTCGCCGATTCGAGTCTTTTGTCGTTTTACAGCAGCTATTAAAATGCCCTATCTATATTTACATTGGTTAAGAAGTAGTGCTGTCTTTTAATGGTTCTCAATCTTCATATACTCATTTGGCTTTCTTGCCTTTAAAATAAAAGCATCACTCAAGTTCCAGTTTCAGATTGAGTCTCAGCTTTGGTGCCAGTATCTGTGTCAATTTCATTCTCAAATTCAAGTTCATTTCCAGTTTACAAAGGAAGAAAAGCTCGGCAATCCTACCTATCCCCTGAGGGCCGCTAGGTCCGCAAGATACGCTGCAGGACAATCCCTGGCAGTGTGTCCCGCTGAGGGGTCAATAGCATTAATATGGTATACATAATATTAATATGGTATACATAATATTAATATGGTATACATGAGTACTTTTCGAGAAGAATACCGTTGGCTCGTGTGGTGGCAGTATCTCGTGTTACGGGCAGGAACCAAGAAATTAGAACTGAAGAGAATCTTCAGACATTGTGAAAGGCGACTAAATATAAAGTACCTTGATTTTCACTGCATTGTGCTGATCAAGATAAAACAAATGCTGTAAAAATCCTCAAAAGTTAATGGTCTAACTGAAACGGAAAATTAGTAATTAATTTACAGAAAATAGTTTTATCAGGCTTAACTTTTGAATATATGCTATTGTTGAAGATAAATCCCCGTGTAGAGGGTCTTGAACGTGTATGTATGAGCTCAGTTAATTTATACTGGGTAATAATAATGGTCATTAGATGAAACTCTCCTGTCTAATGCAAAAAATCGCACGTGTTCAATGCACTCTCAAAATGGTATGTTCTCAACCCTACGTACAGTCTTCAGTATCTCAGACGCTGGGCCGGGGTCCAACAGGTGGGGTAGACGAACAAAACTACGCCCACACTGCTCATTTTCTTATAGCAGCCCGGAATGAACGGTAACATCAAAAATACATTTGAAGTTGTGACCTTGAGCCCTCAATAGGCTTTAATCCGATATAACCTGGTTTAAACAGCTTTAAAAGAAAATCCCTTTTAATATCCCTTGTACCCCCTCAACAGATCCCTGGCAGCAGGGCGTAGGGTCAACATACATAACTCTGATACGGTATCAGCAGCAAGCACGTCACGGAGCACTATCTCGCTTTTCCCCTGCGTCACCATCCGTCCGAGCTTATCGTCCGAGTTCTCACAAGAAGCCGAGCGCTGATTGGCTGCGTCGGTGTGTGCACGTCATACACAGCGCGTGCACTAGCGAGTTACTGTTAAATAAGGCTGCAGCTGCACGGGAGTTTCCGAGAACCTGAGCGAGTGGCAGCTCACAAATAAGTAGATACAAAGACCAGTATGCCGTGCACGTCCGCTGAAGCTGAATTGAACTTTGAGACGTGTACTTCTTAAGTCCAGTGGCGGACGATCCAACGTTGGAATTAGAAGGCACTCGAAGCAGGAGATAACAATAGCTATTGGATAGTTCTGGTGGAAGTCTAGTGCACAGCACGCGAAAAATTTCCTTACATGGCCTCCAAACAGGGGAACATGGGAAAGTTCAGGTTTAAACCTAATGACATTTTTCGTTATGTTTTATTTCTGAAGCCTATGAATGAGAAGAATGGCGAGGCATTACTGGGTTATAAAGTCTGAAAACTTCAGAGCGTCACTATTCATGAAGCCGAAAGGATCATTTTGGTGCACTACAAAATCCTGCATTCACGAGCTGAGTAAATCCAATGCACTTTCGTGGCATCAAAGGGAAACCAGAATGAATCTTCGGTTGATTCGGATCCTGGTGGAGCAATATCCTAACAGAAGCCCGGGGAGTCGGCATCGGACCTGTACAATTTCGAACTTTTCTGTCACGAATTTCGATTCAATAAAAAGCCGGAAGCTAACATTGTCTTATCGCACATGGTGCCGGCTACACCACGCACGCCCTGTGCCTGCCGGAAATGGTTTATTACGAGACAATCTGTGATTGATAAACATGGGTGTTGTCATTGTCTGCTTGTATGGGTAGTATCACCGTATTTGCTGTAGGTGTGATATCACTACCTACTTGTAGTATGTGGTAGGTACGAGTAGAACTGGGTAGTTGTAGTGTGCGTGGTGTCACTATCTACTTGTATCATGGGTAGTAGCAGTGTATGCTTATAGTAAGAGTAGTATTACCGTCTACCTATAGGTTCAGCTGATTTATATAGCACTGTATTGAATATTGGGTTTTGCAGCTCAGTAAATTTATTTTATAAAGTATAGGAGCCGAACTACCAAGTGTTTGCGTAATAGCGTCAGTTACCAATTGTTCTCATAACAGTACTATGATATCTAATACAAATTATTGAGATATTCAATGCATACAGTTCAAATGATGCAATTACGTCAAAAATTTGTGTAGTACAACAATTTAAAAAGAGTACTTCCACGAATGTTGTGATTAGGTAAAATAATATTCAATTTATTCGATCGCAGGATAAAATTTACCATTGGCACAACTTCCATTTAGCGCACGTTGAGTTGATTCTAAAATTACCGAATACCGAAGGAAATGTCTCTACGCACTTGCTGCTTTTTCAGCAGCACTTCAACACAAGCCCCGAGGGAAAAAATCTCAAAACGAAATTATTACAAATAGACTTTACATGGAAAAAGAAAACGAGAAAATTGACTACTGACTGAATTTCTATAATCAATGAGGGTATTGTTCACTGAATATTGTTTTTCATATCCCTAAAGTCAAACGAGTCAGAAAAACTTGACCATCAACATTTCGTACTTGCCAAATGGAAGGGAGGAAATGCTTTCCAAAAACGTTGCGTGCTCTAAAGTGTAAGCGTGACGCGTTTGAAACATTTATTTACGACAACTATTTTACATTTGGTATTATAAAAAAAAGACAAACAAAACTTAGGAGAGGCCACCAACTTGCACACACAAGGTACGAGATCAAAAAATGAAACAGGTACGACGCCTTTATACGTACACGGGTGCCTAATGGTCTTTGAAATTAAACTTTTTCACCAAGTCCCTCACGCTACAACTGTACCTGTTTGTAACTCAAATATTTCATCTCTGTGAGAGGAGTATCCGCCTCTCTCCGAACAACTAGCAGGCAGCAAAACATCGCAGCAACTCCGCATTTGGTTTACAATTTCTGCAGCAACTTCGCATTTAGTTTACTGTTTCTAGGCACGCTCAGATGAGGACTCCGTGGAGGCGCTAAGGAGTTGCACAAAATCGTCGGTCATGGCACGGAGCGGAAGAGCCGTCTCTCACCTGACCTTGCCGTGAAGCAATAATGTTAGCAAGTGTTAAGGAAAGAACTGCTGGACGTTAATTGATCAGCGAAGTAACTTTCACTCGGTGATCATCTTCACGCACAACTGAGTCTGACCTTGACACGTCTGACAGCTCTGCCTGAGCTCGGGCAGCGTGAGAGGATTGCGTGGCAGAAATGCACATCCGCCAACAAGAAACACACACACACCAGCCGACAAGGAACACACACACACCAGCCGACANAAGGAACACACACACCCACCAGCCGACAAGGAACACACACACACTAGCCGACAAGGAACACACACACACCAGCCAACAAGAAACGTGTACAAGTTAACAATAAAATATAAAATTAATCAGATGTTTATGAACACTGAGAAGCATATAACATAAAACAGCGTGCGGGATCACGCATTATGAGCATATTTTGTTTCCCGATCACGCAATGCATTAGATACAATTATGTGTGTTTTGATTTCTTACTAATTTTTATCGAAAATGACTAATGTCAACACATGGATTACTACTAACACTGACAATCGAGGATCGTAATTTATTATTTTTCTGTGCAAACCAACCCGCCTGAGCAGCTGCAGGCGAACCGTTGCCGAGCGCGGGAGCCTCGGCAGCGTCGAGGTGAGCCACGGGCACGTTGGGCAAACACTAACGTCCTAAGGAAAGGGAAACCTAATTCCAATAGGGTACACATACCGTAAAACTTATTGATTTTTAGAAGGCCTCAGAATTACGGACAGGATAAAAGTCAGTGGGGTTAAATCATCCTTCCTCGAGAGAAAGAGGCTCTCTGTGGCTTCCTTCATAAAAATCTGCTTGGTGCACACCGAGAGCGGAACCTGGGACCTCCATACTGAAAGTGTAGAGAGGTGGACGCTGCGTTAAGGACCTACACAAACGTGCCCGAGCTGAGGCGCAAACCTACTGAAATTAGAAATTGCGCCCATTCTTCCAGCTGAGACGAGCGAAGCAGTGTGAAAAGTTATCCAGCTTGGGACCTGCATGAATAAAAATTAGGCGACTGAACAAATAACGTAAGCTGATTGAATGCCACTTGTTTATTCACGTTTCATGCTTTTAACGATAAGAAAACAGTATCGAAAGGTGGTTAACGATTAGATTAAACGGAGATATCGTTGGTTAGGTTGTAATTTCTTATCAATTTAATAGCAACAAATGAAGAGAAAAATTAAATACCGGTTCTATCACTTAGCTACAAGTATTAAATATGTATACCAACGTAACTGATAACTCTTCCTCGTACGAGTGGGGAAATTTATCAGGGATAGTTTTCAACTTACATTTAATTTGTTTTAATCTGAATCTACAGCGAGCCACGTTTTGTGATCGCTTGCAGACGTGAGTATTGTCGGTTTAAACTGTGTCATAGCGTTTCCAGTGAGTGATCCGTTAACTGAAAACTAATGTTGCAAATAAGAACAACTTTAATGGCCACTCGAAGAATTTAACTCAATTTGCGAGAGCTCACTCTAGAAACACATGAAATATTTGCTTCATCCCAGAGTATGTTTGATTAGAGTTTGAATCAATATACTCGGTCTTAAACTCTGAATGACTTCTACTTCTTCACCCTATCCTGATAAAAAAATTAGGTCATACTGAAATATAGTTCTGAAATCAAGTTCTAACATATATTGTAAATCATACGCTACAATTAAAAAAGAAATAAAGGTTTGATGGAACAGCCGTTTGAAGGAGCTTGTTCAGTTTGTGCCCTTTGCTAATCAATCACATTGAGCGTCAAGTATTATGCATCACTAGTAGATGCGCTGCGCCAAAAAAGACGAGGCAAATGATAATTTATTGAGATGCCCTTTTATTTACGTGAAATATTGTTTCTGTCTGTATCACTGATACGGGCTGCCTTCTCTGACAGTCTCGCTGATTAGCCAGAAATACGGACCCGGGAATTTTCTCCTATCTAAAACCTCAAGAGCGCAACAAAGAGACGGACGGACCAAGCAAGCAACATTGGATTATTATTATTATATAGCGGGATGCACGTGCAAGAGGTGAAAGCAGATAAAAAAGTGTCTGAAAAGAGACGCTGCTGTCTACACGCCACACGAGCCTGAGAACACATATGACGCGACTGACATGACTTCAACAGGTGGCAAAATTCATTGAAAAACTTACAGGCTTCTTGAATTGTTTACACGCGATTGTTTTCGATAAATATTAGTACCATTTACCGCATGTACTTCATATTTTCCAAAAAAAGAGGAGGTACAATGTACGTCTTGATGTTGATATTATAGAAGAAGCGAAATCGAAAACGTGCTGTTTAGAAATCTTCAAAATATGCCCAGTTTTGTGATCAGATCAGCATTTCAATTCTGGCGTGACAAATCCAGTTAGAATCGTGTGTTTTCTCAAGTTGTTCCGTGAAAATGCAGTAGTGAGATTTGCATTTGTAGGTCCAACTTGTAAAAATAGGTAAATATAAACTACACTACTCACAGATTTGTTAACAAAACTGCTCATGTAACTTCTACAAAATGCTTGTACGGTTGCAGTGATTCAATTCCGGAGAAGCCACACGAATTCTTTTTATTTTTCTCGAATGCGTAAAGGTTCCATTAAAAGCGGACTCAAGAGGTGCAGCAGGTGCTGGAAGTCGGCAGCATACGTCATGAATATGTCAGAGTGACGTCACAAGCGGTCGGAAGGTGCAGTTGCTGGGCATTCAATTATAGAATTCAATTTATATTCCACTGCATGCCCTATTTACGGATCAGTGCTGCCAATAAAAGCTTATGTGTAGCAAGAAACTGAGCCAAAGCACGTAGGATAAGAAAATAACTGGCCCTATATGAACGAGGAACTGTGTAAGAGGCGGTGCTTCTTCTCATGACGTCATCATTCGAGTTCGGCGAAGCAGTCGTGGTTTATGCAGAGGCCACTTTTTTGTTCAGCAGGCCAGCGACTGAAAATACTCACCATCGGAAAATTTTAATTTAAGCGAAGTTTACACGCAATTTTTGCTATTAGCAACTACCTCATTTGAAATAAATTTCTACGCTTAAACGTACAGCTAGGGGTCTTTACGTTTTTATTCTATACTGAGATTTATGAAAAAATAGGCAACTGCATTGAATGAAATACCTGTGGAGATCAGAAAGTTATGAGCATTGCTGTTTTCAAGAATAAGGCTTACTGTCGAGCTAAATCAGTCAATATGTGTACTGTCCGAACTGAAATCATCCAACACTGCAACACAGGACAAGAAACCCTCTGGATGTACTTTAGATCAAGTTAAGAATATCGCAGACTATAGAGGTATCAACAAAATCTACGGCCCATGGTTGTCGCGTGACAGAAGTTGATGCTATGATAAAGAGGCGTGTTGATATAAAAAGTCACATCCGTTATAAACAACTACGGAATTTTTATTGGTATCTAGTACACAGCACTTCGTTTTTCCATAATGCATTCGATTTTTGAGCTACTGACGTTTTGGAACTACATTTCAAGGACATCCGCTAAAAATTATACTTTGCCACCGCGAGGATGAAACGTAAAATGAAGCTTCGATATTCATTCTAAAGATACAAAGTGAGAAAGGCAAAATAATTTTCAAAAAAGGTATCAAAACATTAATGAAAGATTAGGACAGATAGTGTGTAGCTCATACGAAATATTCGACATTCGTATACAGGATGATTGAGATTCGACAATTTCCTCACTCATATCCACTTGCCGCCCAAGTAGCATATGAGGTGTAACCAAACCTTGACCCCAGCAAAGTTTGTTCTGTCTATTGCAGCTATCGCCGAGTAAACGCTGACATCATGTGTGGACCAAAGCATTACACTTGAGTGTAGTCTCACAGCAAAACGCAGATTAGCACTTCTAGACGCTGAAACATAAACAAATTTATGGCCGTTGGCGACGAAGTGATTCTGCTGCATGGGAGTTTAAGAGCTGGCTTACAGCTCGCAAATCCGTCTTCACTTCTTGGTAACAGTCGATGAAGACGATGGCAGACACGCGAGAAGAGAGGGGAGGAAGGGGCTGTCTCAAGACGAGGCGCATGTTGGGGGCTGTCGGAGGAGCATCGGGCAACCCCTATTGGGGTTTGTTGTGTGGAGTCCGGCGCGGGGGTTGGCTAATATTTTTAGTGGTGATGTGAGAAGATGGGAAGCGGGCCAGGGGCTGCAGCGCAGGCGCAAGGAGGAAGACTACACACCAGTTTACCGTGATGAACTTGACAAAATTTCTTCTGAAGGGCTTCCGCATTGGAATGCCTCTTCGTGGATGGGTGATTTCACGTACTGCCTTGGTGATGGATGAAGAGGATACTCGTGCAGTCACAAACTCGTGCACGAAGTCAAAGGTTCGTGCGGTCACGTTAGCCATAGGTACAACGGTGGAGTACGAGAGACCTAGGACGTGAAATTCTTTTTTAGAAGAACAATTGGTGAATAAGAAAAGGTTTCGGTCATTTAAGTCAAAATTAAGGAGTAGTCGGTATAATAATCCTTGAATGTCCTTTTTAAATTGTATAAAACTAAAGAAAATACGTCAATTTAGCCTTGTTATTTTCAGTAAATATTTGATTTTCATAGCTGTTGATGACCCTTGTACCCTAGCGGGTCTCAGGGCCCAAATAGAACTCCCAAACTTGAGGGCATCAGCATCGCCTCGCTCGGGCCGGCTGAAGGTACAATCGAGCGCCGTGCCGTGCCAGGGGCAGACTTGTGCTTACACGTGAGAACGCGTGCGGACCGTTTTGGTTTTGTGCAGACGACGTCTGCTTGAGACAATTGTCTCGTGGTCGCACCCAACTCTGACTTGTTGCTTGCTGCTAACACGCATATTTGCTACGGCTGTAAAGTAAGTCAAGCGGGAAATACAGTATGGTTTAGCAGCTCACACCACCAGACGGTATTGGCTCTGAAGCAGCGCCTGTAGTACCGGCCACGCGCTGTATCTTGACATCCTGCCAACTGAGACGTTCCAAACGGCCATTTTCCCTTAAATTAAATCGTGATCGAAGCATCATGTCCTCCTTAACTTGCTATTGCAGAGTTGAATTGAGTTCGATTAAGGAACAGAGAGTCGTCATTTGTTAATCATGTGCGATAATTATTACGCCCACATGATAACATCCATAAATGTATCATGAACATTAGCAGAAGAGGAGAACGACACAGGTCCCAATATAACCGGCACATGTGTTATTGCCAGCGCTGGTGTACCGCTGTGCCAACCATAGCGACTGTAACCTACTCAATTTCACTTTTTTCACCATTCAACGTCACGTCTCACTCAATGAAAAAGCAAAAAGATCAGGCAATAAAGACTGACAGAGATAGGTCAGCTCTTTACATGTATCTTTCAAGTATAATGTGTCTTGAGTGCCGAAGATGTACAAAAATGAAGTAAAACTCTGACGAAACCTCAGTCGCATAATCTTCTCATTGTAGGTATCGTACAGGCACCAATACAATTAAAATTTATTTCCGACGACAAACATATTACATATTAAATAATTTATCCTTGAAAATAGCGTCATTCATGACATGGGTTCAATATAAAAACATTTTAAAAAGGATGTATGATTAAATTGGCCAATTATTGGGGAAAATACCCACTTTCTATTTAGGGGCATACGATACTTGCGCATCTTAGACGGTAAAATAAAAATCCATTCAAATTCTCTACAGTAGATTGAAACGTTTCGTGTTTAACTTTGGACGTTCTCCTGGAAACTGTGTGCATTGCATCGTACAACACGTACTAGACAATAATAACTGCTTTATTTTAAAGTTATAACAAGGAGACACTTCTATTCCTCAGTCATTATACATCAGGAATTGAGAGAGCGTCTTGAAATATTAATTGCACACTTGAACAATGAGCTTCCGCTCTTCGTTAGTATCTCCGCAAAATATTTTATTCCTTCCGGAAAACTTCAATGTAAAACACAAATTGGTCTCTGTTGAACTGTCATTAAAATGATAAAATAAATATCTCTCATGACTTCAGTAAATCCTGATTATTCACAAGTTACCCAAAGAGATGGTTAAAATAGGTGTCTTATTGAAGACAAGATAAGGTTCATCGTACAGCTCAGGCATGAGTAAATCCAGGTTCCTACCAAACGTGCAAAACTCGAGTTGTTATTTTGATGACAACCTTATGGAACTAAAAACTAAATAAATTAGATAAGAACGCATCCAATTAAATTGAATTATCAACAAAGTTTGAAGCTTTTATGCGAGTCTCAAAGTTTCCCGCTCTCATAAAAGAAATTAGTTATCTGGCAATTACGAGTATTCATTTAAAAAACTAATTATAATGTTTTGCTCTTAGCCAAAACCTTCAAGAGGCTCTCGCAGTTTCTCACGTAGGCTCATCGCTCGATCTAATGATACGTGTACTGTATGCCACACCTCTGCGCATCGTCCAAATTTTTTAGCTAGGCTCGAATTGCATTTAATCTCGACAGGACTTAACAGTATTAGTTACTCGAATTTTTCGAGACTGTATCACGGGAAGCAATGAAGTTTAATTAGCTAATTAAACTCTGAAAAGGAGTTTTAAGAACCCATCAGCACACTACTCGAGTGCGCAGACGAGATGGCATTTATTAAGTTCCTAAAACTGATAAAAATACTGGGCAGACGGCGTCCCTACGTCAAAAAGCAGGTGCTTGATAGTGGCACCTGCTGCTATTGTAACTACTCGTGCTGCTGTTTGTGCCGTCCCTTGTGGGCACGGAGCTACGCCGCCTGCTGCATCTTTTGAAACTGGAACCGCAGCTCCCACTAACTCTCGTGAACACTGATCTGCATGAGCTCCTTCTGTATTTACTGCGTTATTTCCGCCGCCATTGCGGATGTAGCTGCGATATTGAGCGTAGTGTCGGTGCACCTGTTACCATCGCCGTTGTTCTCGTTGGAGCTGCATCGACACACCTGGTCCATGAGGCTAACACCCTCACACACGCACGCGCTAGAACAAGGGCGGAGGAAACACATCTCCGGCCTCGGGAGACATGTTGGGGCCTGTACGTTCGAACCACTGCGCACGCCAGGCAACTGCGCAGTAAACGCGCAGACAAAACATCGTGTTCGTACGAACAGCTAACCTCTAAGAGTAACAGATACAAGGCACGGTTCACCGGGTATGTATGTTCAAGGTTGCTCATGAATTCTACAGCGGCGCGGTGCATGATAAACAATCGCGACACTTGGCAACAGCGGCAATGAGAACAGCTTGAATTTTGAGCTGCTCGTGCTGCGTGTATCACGTGAGTCTATAGGATGTGAAATGATCGTTATACGTCTTGGTTATTTCAATTAGTTTGATGCGACAGAACTTGTATGACCTTAGCACTATAAGCTAGTATTTAGTGTAAGTACTAAATAAGTACTATTTTTATTTTATACAAAACATTGATATGCTCACACAAAGTAACTGACCGTTATGGATATTCATGAGACTCTTAACGAAGTGCACACTAACAGATAAAACCGTAACTGATGAAGTAAAACTATACTGCAAAATGCTCACAATGCTTCTTGATGTTTCATTTATCTTAAGAAAGCAACACGTACTTGGACACGTACTCGAGGGTACAAATAAAGCCTTTGTTTTAAGCCGTTCTACGAATGCGATTCGGGAGCCTCTGCATGCGAGAATAGTGGGATGAATGCCAGTAATTCTGGGCTAATTTTTAAGTAATTGCAAATGCCAACGGATCAGCGACACAAAGAGGTTTAGAGATGCGATTGTTGCAAGCGTACAACCACGCTTGATGCCCACCTAACTAATATTTGCAACACGAGGAAACGTGACTTGGCCACGAGTTCAAGGAGGTTGTACGTGGGGCCGTGGGCAGACGGTACGAGTGCTGTTCAGAGGCGTACTCTGCCGCAGAGTTTTGTACGTGTCCAAGGTCGCAGCAGAGCGGTGGGTTCGTTGGTGTCTACTCCTTCACAGAATAGCAAGATTTCAGACAAGAAATAATTTAAACGTCACATCCTGACACGACTCACCACGTGAACAGTAAAGTTTACTTTTCAAAGTGTGTTACAAGTACAATGCACTAATAGACGCCTCCGCCAAAAATGGCGGAACAAATGTAATTAAATTCTTAAGATACCTTGTCATTTACAGATTTAGACTCTGACATGAAATAATTTTAATTGTAGTACCACTGATACGGACTGCCTTATCTGACTGTCTCTCTATTGGTTTAGGAATACGAACCCGGGAATTTCCAAATATTTAACCTTTGTGAGTGTGACAGACGGACCAACCAAGCAAGCAACAACTGTGTATTAGTATACAGAGGGATGTACAAGGTGACTAAGAATGGTTTCGACAATTTTTGTAATATTATTAATTCAACATATTAATCAGAATTATTTTGGAAAATATTGACTGAATTTAACCTCGGATTGCTTATAATAAAGACATGTTTTTCTAAAACTCTATTACTACAATGTATTTAGTAATCATGAACAAAATAAGAAATGCTTTTAGTAAACTTTATGAGACAGGAAAAAATTCAGTGGAATTTTTTAGACCTCTCAAGCCTCGTGTGAGCAGGTCACGTGTGTGGGCAGGTAAGGTCTTGAAATGTCTTGTGCAGACAGGATCGCACCTGTCAAGAATAAGAAGTACGCCAAGTCGGTCAGTTGGAACACCCCAAATGATTAAAACACAAGAGAACAATTCGGAGGGACCCAAGGACAAGCATTAGGAAACTCGCTTCAGCAGCCTCAGTCAGCTATAGTAGAATGTGAAATGTACTAAAGAAGGTTTTAAAGTTATCACGCTACAAGACGAGTAAAGCTCAACTATTGTCTGAACACACGAACGCAGAAGGGATGAGTCGAGCACATCTTCTTCTTGGAAAACTGAGTGATGTCACTCAACCTCCAGTATTGTGGACTGGCGAAAAATTATTCACTGCGCAAGCAATTCACAACAACCTAACATATATGCTCAAAAACTAAGCAAGACATCACTGTAAAATTGTGTCGGTCCTTTCAGCGTCAAAAACATTCCTCTGTCATGGCTTGGGGTGGTGTGACCTCGACAGAGCAGAAAACACCGCTCCTATTTATCGGAGAAGGGGTAAAGATAAACCAGCACACTTATCTGAACTTATAGAAGAACAATTTGATTTCCTGGATTCATACATCATTTGATGAATCTGGAATTACTCTTCAACAGGTAGGAGCCACCGCCTATACGGTGAACCTTGTTGAAAATTGGTGTAGGGACAATATGACTATTTTCTGGTCAGAGTTGTGGCCTCATTCTTCACCAGATTAAAACCCCATGGACTTCAGTGTGTGAAGTATTCTACAGAGTAAAGCATGCTCATTCAATCATCAAAATGTTGATGGTCTTGAAGCGAAACTTATACAGTGATGGGAAGATATCTCACCAGTAACTCTCCGTGCTACGTGTAGTCAGGTTACCGATAGGTTGAAACGTGCAGTGACGGCTGTTGGTGGATATATTGAGCATTGAAAGCGAAATACAGGCTGCAATGGATTGCTACTATTTCGAGTAGAAAATTTACATTAACTTTACTGTATTGAAGAGTTACTTAAATAAATTTTTGCCTACACTCCGTTTGATTACCCTGTAATATTAATACTTGCAGATTTAATAAATATGAAAATATAATACCATCTATACTACAGGAAAAATTTGCTGAAGTTATGAAATAAACTCAAAGAAATAAATTAACATCATTGACAAGGTAAGGTTCAAAATTCTAGAATCATTGAAAGATCGTAAAGGCGAAGTCGAACATTTATAAAATGATTATAAAATCGTCAAGTTGTCAACTCGGAAGGTGATATGAATAATGTTTACACAGAGAGTTCGTTTTGCGTAGCTGGTTGTGATTGGTTACCTATTTATCACCCATAAATACACAAGTTAACACCTTATACTTTGTCCAATCAAAATAAGATAACCCAGTTTGCATTGACATTCATAATTTTAGAACACTTTTAGCACGAGATTGACTTTGGACGACATTGTCCATAAAATCATACTCTATGTATAATAGTACACAGTGTGTTGGTTGCTCTGTTGGCCTCCCCATCCTCCTTATTACTATTCCATACTACAGTATAAAACTCCACGGACAGTTTATTGGAAGCTCGGTTGGTTGCGGTGTTAACTGGTCCGTCCCTCTTTTAAGCCGCGCTCATATGCTGCTGTGTCGTAGATAGGATACTGAATACCGTTAATCTGAAGGAAATTCAATACCTTACTTCCTAGAATACGATTAGATTAGGTTGTGGGTTAGCTTACAGCTTCATACTCGCATTAAACGCTCAGTTGTATTCCCACACAAGAATCCTCCGGCATAAAATGAGGAAGTTAGAAAGGAAGAGGAAGAAAAGATAAAGAATAATCATAGAATTAGACATGAAAATGAAAAGAAGCAAAGTGAGTACTAGAGAAATAGAAGTTCCGAAGGCCTATCAAAAGCTGATACAGAACACGATATCTAAGTTTTCTGATTAACATAGTTCTGTTACGAATGGTTGATTTCGAAAGAAACGATGAGGTTCATTGGTGACCCATTAAATCCTTCACTAGGAAAATCCCCTTCATTTGAAGAACACATATGGTGAGGTCAATCATTTTCGACGGGTCACGCAACTAATCATATATATTCGTGAAAGGTTTGTAATAATAAATAATTGAGTTTAACGTTCGTGAAAAGTCGCCATATATATAGACGAAAAATTAGAACTTCAGTTTTTACACTTAGAGAAAATTCAAGTACAAAGACAGTCCCGCGCAATTACTTGCAGACGCTGTTCCACGCAACATTCTCTCACTACATCACACACACAAGTCACTTCGAGGACGACAGCAGGGTCTCTGCGTGGCGCAGCAGCACGCGGTGCGTTAGCTGGGTTGTGGAATACGAGTTCGGCAGGGCTGCTCAGCTCCTCAGATCTACCTACTATCAGTGTGCAGAACGCTCCTTGCCCCGCTAACGACCATGTTATTTCATCATAAGACTGCATTTTAGCCTTGCACCAAAAAATAGTTGCAGCCCTATGTATATATGTATAAACGTAATACGACGGCATTGAGCTATTTACAAAAACCGAACTACAGACTCGTGAAACTAAACCATAAAGTTGTTTGGTAAACGACGGGTTAATTTCTCTATTTTTGAAGGACACAGTATACCCTTTCGGAAGTTGATGGTTAAAGGCTTCACTAATTCTTGTTTTCTGGCTTCTTTTCCTTTCGCGTGCTCAAAGCTAGGTCATTGGTTTGTATCAATTTACTAAAGAAATTTAAAACTTTGGCTACAATCTTGTGTATTTGAGGAGAATTCTAATAGTGAAAAAGTGAAAAGTAGGAGTAGCAATGAAGGGGATAGCAATGCTTCAATAACGGAGACTATCTCGCACCGAAAGAGCATGGACCATTTAGACTAGACTTAAGAGAACGGGGAATCAATGCACAAGGTGTGTTCCCTTACAAAATCCCCTGTGAATAGTAACGGCAAGTAAAAAAGGAAGAGGAAGAAAAGGTAGAGAATCGTCAGCGATGAAGGCATGAATATGGAAAGAAACAGAGAGAGCACAAAAGATGGAAGTCCTGAATGCCCACTTATAGCAGAAGTAACCTAACATGTCATTGGGGTCACCAGTACCCGCAGCCTAGGATAGACAAACCTAACTAATCTAACCCAACTGCTTATGGTCTATCATATGACACCTGAGGGGAAAAAATGAAAAATAGATTCTTATCATTTCATGCATTCCCCCGCTCTAGAAAATGGTTCGAATTTATGCATTTTAAGATTACAAGTATCATACACTAAAGACCCAGGAAACGTCATTTATAACGCATTGTATAAAAATGTACGCTCACTTCGACGGTGGAGTTTGACTGATCCGAGATAAACTGACCCTCACTTCTTCCTGAAATAAACCAACATATCGGAAAAATTATATCAGACGCACTATTACTGATTGTGTTACATTGTCTGCACATCACTGCATCACAGTTTGCGTTAGAGCCTTGAGTATCCGCATCACATGAAAGCATTTTTGAGCTTTCAAATGCCTATAGCCACCAATATACAGAATTCTACGGAAAATAGTATGAATCTAGCTTATGAAAAAGTTCAAGTACAGTTCAAGATACTGCAAGCCTAGATACTGGTATTACGGAGGTGAACGATTGATCTCTGAGAATGGGTGACTTGTAGGTAGAGCATGATTGTCTAGCCACGGCTTCACAAGAAGGCACAAGTAAACGGTGCCGAGAGCTTAACTTTGTCACAGCTATTCAAATACTCCCAGGAGACTTACGGCATAAAGATCAAGAGGCCCACCACGCATTTTCAATTCCTTCTAACTCCTCCGCTGCACAAATGGTGACATGCTTATGTGGAAACTTGATAACCATAGACTGTGAAGACAGTACTCCATAAAAATATCTAGAGGGCAAAGGTTGGCACTCTACGTTGGGACAAAATCTCGCGAGCGAGGCGACGACTGGGAAGCCTTTTCTTCAACGCAAATACGACCATTCTCATTCCTAAAGGATTTTTGAAATAACACAATTTCATCTTGAATTTATACCGTTTCCTGCAAACTAGGGTGATTATTCAGACAGGGGAATGAAATATGAATGACTGCTTGCGCAATACTTCATTCATCTGCAAAATAAGTTGGTTCTCTTATGGTTACACATGAGGTCCCTAAAATCACACGGGACCAAGCGAAAACAAGTTGTGTATACTATCGTCATCCTTAAGCTTAAGTCATCCTATATCTAATTATGGTAAAAAGGTAAAAAATGACAGTCGCCAAACGACCGAAAATCTACATCAGTCGAGGTGACTCTCACCTCTACGAATCACTGTCAAACTTTGAAACCGTTTTCTGACGTTTATAAATAGCTGCGTTTGGTAACTTATGTTTCAGGGCGTCTGATATCCTCTGGCTTATTTAGGTATTATTTTCATATAAGCATTGATCGAAGCAGGAGAGTGGGTTGAGACACCGGTCAGGACACCAGAATACCACGGCAGACCTGCAAAAACGACTGCACTCGGCGGCGTAGTAACTCATGTTGAGTTATCCGTGATGTTTGGCTTATTTTTAATAGTTCATTTTCGATTTGTTTTAGAACATGAGAGGGACAGGAGAATAGGATTTGACTACACTTCCACTTAGAGCACAGTTTAAGCCATCATTTCAAGGAAGAAGGTTTGACATCCTACAACTTGTTTCTATTCTGCAACCCTTTAAAATGGAACATAAAAAATTCATTTTTGGCACTTGATACTTTTCTATGTTAATAAAGGGAAAAATGCCTCGCAAACCATTAAAGAGAAACAATATGCACAGTTTACGCTGATGATTCTTCATCCAAAAAAAGTGTACGTTAGTGGTTGGTGAGGTTCCGAGCTGGAGACTGTAGCCTTATTGATAAAGAGCGATCAGGCAGACCATCCTCTACAGAT
>VOMN01078523.1:0-10271 GCA_014899125.1 Orchestia grillus | reverse complement strand
CTCACGCACCAAATCCCACCATTGCATTTTCTTTGCAGGCGCTTAATTTTGGAATTCCATTCTTTCTAACATACAACAAAAATACCTCATTTAGATCACTTAATTCAAGTAATATCCCCCTTGTTTGAAACGAAACTTGTGCCAACCTAATTTCTTCGATTTTCTATGTAAGCCAATACGATCTCGTAATACGTAAGTTTTACTACGCCAGGCTTACTATTTTACATTGCGTGTGAATCCAGTAAAGTTTTCTCGCTAGAGCATCTGTAATGGTCTATAATTTAAGCCGCCCATGTGCAGGTATCTCAGTTGCATGGTTGATTCTCGATGGGGCGGCAAAATAGTTGGGCTGTAAAGTGACTATCATTAAAGCAATCTTGTGTGTGAAATATTATGTCTCATTGTTCTTGTTAATCGATGGTAACCGTAAGTTTAAATAGTTTAATTTGTTCAAATCAATATTAAATTCCTCTTTATAGTAACTAAAAGTTTCAAAATTAAAAAAATATATACACGAAAATCAATTGCGAATAGGTTTATCACATAAGCAGTGAGCGGCAACCTCTTTTATTAACTACATGAAAGGGCTCAAGCGTAGTAGATCCATTTATTTTGCCATTGTTTCATTTATTTTTCGTTCGAGCTATCCTGAGTTCACACAATGTCATCATTTCTACACAAAAAAAATCTTTTGAAAGATCGGTCAAAGAAACAAGAAGAACCCCAACTTCGACGCAGTGTTCATCTACCACATTCAATATTTATATTAGGGCCATCCTCCATTCATCATTATTTATGAATCATTATACAAAACCTATTTCCCTTCCAGCGACGTTAGTGTTGGAAAATGCCTTGTGATGCCTTATTTATCTATCGAATCCCATCATCGTGGAAGCAGCGATCGTTTTAAATTCTTTTCCCAGTTGTAATTTTAATAAATATTACTTAAGTGTGCACGAGCCTGTCAAAGGTCTACAAAGCGGCACTCTCACTGGCACTCACTCAGAAGGAACACGATCCAACCCTAGGCCGCGAGCTTCCCGTTCCTGTTATTAATACATAAAAAATAAGCGGAATAAGTATGGAAAATTGTTTCGCAGAGAAGTCACGGAGGATTAATCTAACAAAAGTTAGTTCGTACGGTTATTGTACATACTAAACTGAATACGTATGTAGAAGAATTTCGTACTATGAAATCGAAATTTAACGCATTAGTAAAAGAGAGAAAACAGGTTTCGAATAAGACCCAATCGACACGAAGAAAAAAATAGCTAACTTGACTTACAATTCGAGCGTAGGTATCACTCCGTTTAATTGAATAGTTTGGCTCTCAAAGCATGAGTATTTTTACAGTCCATGCCTAATTTTTGTGCGTTTGCCTTTCTTTGTCTAAAAATTGAATTACTCAGTTTTGAACATACAATTTGACAGAAAGGTTGGCCTCACTGGCATGAGCATATGTGCACCTTTTGAATCAGTTATGTGCAGTATAGTAAACAAGCTACAGCAACGTCATTTCTTGAGGAGCGTGCCACGCTTCTGTGCATTGCAAGTTTTCAGTTTAAATGAGTCACCGTAATTGCCTTAAGGACCAAGAAAACACTAAGTTTGTACCTAAATTTGCTGAGGTTGAACGTGTGCGAGATACATCAGCTATTTTGGGTCGTGGTAAACGTACTACAAAGAAGTATCTCAATAACTTGAAACCAAGGCTGAGAGGAAAGACAATGAAAAATGTAGGGTTCGGGCGAGGCGTAATGTGTCCAAACTGGAACAGGAAATACGCCGAAACCCTCACTCTGCAAAGAACAATGTCTTAGAAAATTTTCGGCTAGGTCATTTATCAAAAGCTATTCCTCGTTGAGTGCTGAGAATTATGGCAAGACACATACGTTATGCCTGATATAGAACCCCACCAAAAGCGTACACATAAGGATTGTTGACTTGTATGAACAAAAACACACGGGAAATAAGATTTCAAACACGTTTTTTCCGCTAATGAGATGGTTGCTATCCTATGCGGACCCGACGAGCGGAGCAAAGTTATGGTTTCAGAGGGGCTTCCCGCCCCCAACGTCTTCGTCGTATGCAAAGAGAAGGAGGCGTCATGATGTGGGCAGGTATTGTTGGCAATGAATTAGTGGATCCTTTTAGAATTCCCGAAGGTATAAAACCGACTGCAGCAGCCGATATCGACTTCCTGAGGCAGTTGATTGATCTGTCGTTCTGGAAGTGTCCTATAAACAAAAAAAACTTGGTTTTATGCATTACTATGCTCCGACACCTGCTGCAGGGCTACACAAGAATATTTGAAGGTTCTTAAGTTCAAAGACCACAGACTGATTGAATGGCGAGCGTGTTGTCTTGACCTGTGCCCTGTGAGAACCTGTGGTCACTGCTTAAACAACTTGTTTCCTAGTCGGGATTTCAACTTTTCACCAAGGATCACCTGTGGAGGAAACTTGAAACTTTTGCTTATGCTATTACTGCAAATAAAATTGAAAATTTGACGAAATCGATCAACAAACGTTTCCTAGCTATTTTTGAAGCTCTTGGGGAATACAATAATCATTAATGCATAGGTGTCCCGTAAATTGTGCTAAAAAATTATGGATTAAAATGTTCCCAATTTTCTTACCTTATTTCAATATCGTTAGCAAAGGTAAAAATTTTGAAAACCCTGCACTTACCTCAGTTTTGGACAGGTTGGTTTAAATCTATCACATAACAGTTAAAACCTTGTATGGAACCAAGTTACAAAATTTAGCCACGACATACATTCTTGAGTTGATGAAAAAGAAAAAAACTTTATTCCACAAGTGCTTGGCACAGGCTGTATAGGCAAATGTAAAGGACTTGACAGAAAAGTACTTGCTTGACACAATGCAGAGTGAAAGAGATTAATTCCATTGTGAAAATAGTGTAAAAGCGTTGTACATGACGAAGATCAATGCGAAACAACAATCGAAAAAACATGGCATTTCTAACATCACAACAATCATACAAAGTGACTGTAAAGTAAGGTCAAGCGCGAACACGGGCGAGGGCTGGTATAAGACATTGATAATTGCTCTCTGGCTCATAAGCTCAGGTAGAGAACATTCCAACAGAACTAATCAGGTTCTGTTTTCCTGGTTATCTTTGGGTTACGAGTATAATAGAATCGTCAAACCAGCAAACGATAAGAAACATAGTTCATTTTTGAAAAACTCTAAATGAATGGAAGTAAAATATATATTGTAAATGCTGCAACAGACTAGCCACCAGTTGTGAGTGGCACAGCGGTCTGAGACTCTGGAGGTCACCGTTGTAGTACGGGGGGACCAGTTGTGAGTGGTGCTGTTTGCCACACTCGCTGGAGGCACAGTATGGATATATTTTCGGAGAGTCTGATGATAAACGTTGAGCTCCCACGTTCTATTAACAGCAGTATCTTAAGACCACAGCCCACACTGTTGTAGCAAAGCCCTGCGCTATTCTGGTGAGCGCAGCATTAAATACGTTAAAACACACTTGCATAAATTGATAAGTGCTCTGAAGAGTCATCGACGCATGTAAATGTTAATAGCATACTTGCACCCTTGGCGAAAAACCTTTTAAATTAAACTGTATTCAAGTCTCAACATCAACAGTATAACGATCACTCATTCTTTTTTATTGCAGCACCGATTGCATATAGAATTCAAGGTATAATTATGCAGAAGGAGTACGAATGCTGAAATCGCAGGTATTAACTTATTAGTAATTTTGATAATAATTTATTCGTCAAGAAAGTGTTAGTTTAGAAACATTTATTTACCACAAGTAATTTACATCAGATACATGTTTGCAATCAAATGAGGAATGGCGAAGAACCGGGATCAGGATAAATACCCCACGCGGACCCGAATAAGCTACAGGGCTTCTAGGGCAACCTATGTAGAAATGACGGCATTCACATTCAATTTCTAGTACATCAACGATTAATAACAAAACAGACTTAAGGTTACACTCCGGTATTTACGCTGCAATTAAGAACTGAATGAGCTAGTTACAATTAAATATTAGGGTGAAAACATCGTATGAATTAGCCATTTAAGTAAGAGACTACATACATACACATATTTGAGTATATATTCACGTAGATCGACGTTCACGAACGTATGTACACTCTTATGAGACAAGAGAAGTATTTAAAAGTTACATGAATGGTATAAGATAGTAATCAAGCAAAGGACTGCATATACACAAAATATATGAACGTAGGTCTATGTACACAGATTTACGCATGTTCGGATCAATGCAGCGAGAGAAGGTAGGTCTCATGATTAGTTTTAGACCAGTAGTGAGACACTGCTCTGGGTACATAGATCTAAGCAACAAAGAGGGTCGATAGCTTTAAATGCTCATATGTAGTTAAGACTTACTATGTTTCTTTAACACTTCGACTGAGATTTTCCACACAGGAAATATTTCATGACGACAAAAATTTCCGATGCGAGTTTAAATTGAAGGATTTTACTGTCGCAAATTTGGTCATTCTATTCATTTTTCACCTAATCCCAACTAGCTTATTCGAGTAATGAACACAAATTTTGTAATGACTTGAAAATTTCTATTCACATACTTTCATTACGTTAGGTTAGGTTAGATGATCGCGTGTACCATATATGGTGTACTTCGCAGTCAAAGTGTTAATTTCAGAAGCTGTTCTTAGTAAATGTTCAAAGGTTGAAGAAGAACTTGCATCAAGTATCGTTGATTGGTGCGATTACAAATTGAAAATTATGATTTTATATCAGGAGACCGAGGAAGCTGTTATTGGCAAATGTTAAAAGGTTGAAGAAGGACTTGCATTGAGTATAGATGATTGGTGGAATTACAAATAGAAACTAGGGATTTGAAAACTATAAAATAAAGCATGGGTTTTAGGTTAAAAGCCCTTTTTATCACTACACTTTAGGCTGAGGGCCCGTTGTTCTTTAATTGAATTTAAACCCTTCAATCTCAAAAAGTTACGTCAAAATAGTAGATGAGATTTATTTATGCAAATGTTTACCCGAATTAGATATACTTTGTAGTTCTTGGAAACCGTAGTCTACGTAGATTAACAAACAAGTTTATTATCCCTTATTCTCATTCAAGAGAAGAATTTCTAGTCGGTCTAGTGATTGAGCGTCCGAATGACTCTCAAGTTGGAGCAGTTCGCATTGCGGCACTGACTCCAGAATGCCGGGGTGTTGAACGTGGAAGCGTTTTGCTGAGGTATGAGTGCAGACCCTACATGTCTAATAGAGTCATGCATAGTCAGCAAGATTTAAAACACTGAATAGGGCTGAAAATATACGAGGAACTGTGTTTGCATTGGCTTTGTATAAATCTAGACGTATTAAGGTTATACGCTGTATAGTGTGATAAATTGATTGCGATATTAATTTTAAATTTGTACGGAAATTGAGAGCACTGAGGCTAAAGGGACTGAAGCCATTTAGTATCTTTTGAAATCAAGGGACACTCGTTGAAACTTTTTATAAATTATTTGAATTATTTTGGTGCACTGTCTCGAATAATCACGAGCAACTAATCAACTATGTGGATTTTTTTAACTCAAAACAAATAGAATTTTCTCAAGCGAGAAAACTTTTATAGCGGCTCCCAGTATTGTGTGAGCGATAATAAATCGGTAGAAATAAATATAAGACACCCCAATAAATTTCAAAGAGTTTTTTATTACTGCACAAATCCCTCTGAAAATTTCCAAGTTTAACATAGATCGTGTGAGAATCGATATACAGGTTCGATTTTATAACAAGTTTCCCCAAAAAAGTGGTTGATTAACTTCTCAAAATTTCACATCACGGTTTTCATTCCCAACCTTGTTCAGGCTAAATTCATACACAAGGTCTACATCGGTGAAGCTGCAAGTGACATCCTCCAGAAATGTTAAAATAGTGGTTATTCACTTCAATTTGTCACTTTCACTTCATACGCCTCTGAAACATTGAGGAGCGTCGACCAACGGAACAATATCCCTACAGCACTTGCAAGTTCGGCAACGGGTCGGCAGAAGGAAATTTTGCTGGGGATGTTCCAAGCGAATGGATGATCCGTCTTTAACGCCGGAGATCTTATCTGCCGCGCAGCGGAACCATTATGCACAAATTTCAGCTGTGAGAGAACCTTGCATTCGGAGTGGTAACAGGCTCCCATCGCAAGACCTTTGTGTCATACATGCATCACATGACGAAAATACTCCGAGTCAAGTCTCATGCGGAGTTGCTTTATGCATAGTACTACGCAGGCTGCACCATGAGCGATGACCTAAACCTTGCGTTCTCTGACCGACCGATTCCGAAGCAAGCCATGAAGAACTCCCAGAAAGGTCTGTACGCCAACACCATGGTCCTACATGAAGCTGCTACGATGGAAAAGCGGCTGCGAATCTCTACGTTGTATTCTTCACGAAGGGCCCCTCGCAAACCCCGTCCTGCCTATCCATCATTGGATAGAAGGCTTGGCTTTTTTGGCTACGCCAGGCGACTGTGCTCTACTTAACAGCTACCGACACAGCAGATCCCACAATTCTGGACGTACGCCCCAAACGTGTCATGGGGCCACATGACACAGCCCGTCTCTTGACCTGCTGGGACGTTCCCGGGAGGTTCACCATTCTGGACCTGTGGCGTGACTCAGAGAGGTGCGAGGCGCTTCTTGGAAAACGTGACAACGATAGCAAAAAAAGGTTTTTACGACTGTTTTTTTAATAATGTAGAAGTTAGAAAGTAGATTTAACTTCAGCTCATAACGAGGCTTTATCGACCCCTACGCAAATGTGCCTTGGAATGCTGATTAGAAACTATTTTCATTCTTTCCAGTGACTCAGGCTCGTCAAAATGCTATGAAATGCGTTCTACGTTAGCCGCCCAATATCAGTATAAGTAATTATGTGACAGATTTGGACTTGGGACATTTTAATGTACAAGTACATGTATGTCTGGAACGAAAGCTCAAATTTTCTCGTGCTAGGTACCATAAGCCAATTTCTCAGATGCTAAAAATAATAAATTCATACATAATACAGGCAAAAATTCTCATAGGTTTCCACGCCTTTAATTGAAGTATCGGCTAACATTTGACTGCGGTTGCGGTGAATGCTGGCATTACTGGACATAATTTTGCACTAAATATTTCAAGTATCTTAGAATTTAGTTCATAATCTGCAAAAAAACTCAGTAATATTGATAATGTAAAAACAAAATTATTTATAATAAGTATCACTATTTACCTAGGAATCAAACCAAATGTAGTACCATGGTGAATTTTCCAAAAAAAAAATCCGTAGTCAGGTAATAATTGTTGTGGCTCATATACTCGTACTAAACATGTATGTATATGGTTTGTAACTAATGCTGAAAGAATTTTCTGTATTTATTTTTAAGCTATGTATCGTATCTCTTATTCATCCCTATTGTACGGCACATCTAGAACTCAGTAAACCATATAAATACATTGTCATACGTCCTAACTTATTCATCCTAATCTAGTACACTTTTTTTCTATTACTCAATCGTCTCATTTAATTAAAGAAAAATACTATCAATTCTCTGCTTTGATGTCTATATATTTTCAAGGTTTATTCCTATCAGTGTAAATGTATTTTGTTTTCAGTATCCATTGTGTTTTCTATTTAATTGTAATTTCCGAAGACTGACATATGTGACCGTTCACGAAACTGGGACTGATTTTAAGCTCAAAAAAGAAGAAACCAAATTTTTTCCCTCCTCTCAATCGCATTTTCGCGAATCAAATAGGTTTGTGGAAATACAATTTGATTTTAAATGAATTAAATTAAATTGATCGTTAACTAAAATGTTGTTGATTGTGTTTTTTATTTTGCTCCATCTCAACCAATTTTTTTACTGTCCGGGAAATACAGTCATTCGTACCCATATTTTAAAGTGTGACAAAGCGACATTCTAAAATGTTATTTTTTCACAATTCCCAAAATCCGTACGTATGGTATGTGATACAAATGTCTGCATAAAGAAACATAACACATTCTGTATGAATGATTTATTTTATTACGCGCAGGGTATAATTTTACGNGGGCTCACTTATTTGCCCAATATATTCTGTGCGTGGATACAAGTATTTACACAACCCTTTTTTTGATGAATTTTGAAGATTTCGAGGTTTTGATTCCAGAGTACGATAGTTCAGAGAACATTGATTACCAGAAGATTTAAACAGATGAGAGTCAAATTAGTTGACAAGCAGAAAATCAACTAAGGAAAAAAATGCTTGGGACAAAGTATTTGATCAAAATTGATATCAAGTTCAATCATTATTATTTTACTGCAAAATTCCAGTATCTTGGCTTAAAGTCTTTTTATAAAACTCCCATAAGCCTGAAGAAGCATATGCAATGTAAAAAACTACGATCGGGGCATTCATGACATCTTCAGATTTTGATGAAGATTGATGATTAGTGAATATCACGCTGAAAATCAAAGGAATACCCGAAGCTATTCGAAGGCAAACAGTTACACACGGTAATAAAGGTTTTACCAATACACAATTGGCTGAACGTGTTATGATTCCGTACTCAACTTTTAGGGGCAATAGTTTGGATTCATAAGACACTGAGGCAATCTCCAATCCGCCACGAGTCTGAGCTCATAGCAAGGTCACGAGCTGCTCTCGGCCCTATACATTTGCTTCGTAAAGAGCGATGAACCCAGACCACCCGTCCATGCTCACAGAAAGAACTGGAATTACAAGGTGTCACGTCAGACGAAAAACAGGTACTAGGGAATTCCATCAAAATGGTCCACATGCCTTCACTCATCACAAAACTCTTCTCCGTATACCAAAATCCGTCGAGATCTTTGTAACATTTGCCTAAGACTACCTAGACAAAGAAATTAAGTTTTGAAACGGGTTCTATTGTCCCATAAAAGCAATATTGAGCTTTTCGGCCTAAACGACGTCACGTTTGTCAAGTCTGAAGCAAAGCAGGGACAACCTCTGATCCCAGGAACACCATCACTACCGCCAATCATGAGGGTGGCAGAATCAAGGTGTGGGGCTGTTTTATCGTCCATGGGTAGGGGAACTTAACTTCATCGATGAAAAAAATGGATAGATAGTACTATGTGGAGGCAAATACTGAAAGAAAACCTGCATCCGAGCACTATTGTCATAACTTCCACACTGCGGGCGCAAGTGGATCTTTCAGCAAATCAATTACCTTAAACTACGCAGCGCCGAAAATAACGAAAGAATGGTTCGTAAATAAAAAATAGGTCCCTTCCGATGGCCAAGCTAATAGCCTGACATCAACCCTACGGAAGTTATGAGATGAATATTCAAAACTGCTGCTCAAAGGTTGCGTGCAAAGAACCTTGCTGATTTGAGACTCATCTGCATGCAAAAATGGAACAAGATTCCACAAACTGATAGTCAAAAGTTAGTTTCAAGTTATAATGATCGTCTCTACGCTCTTATTGCAAATTAAGGTAACGCCATTAAGTACTAAGGACTAATTTTAAGTCGTGGCCTGATAGTTTTGTCCCATAAATTTTCTCCCTATGTGATTTTCTAGTTGCCAGCAAATTTTGTTCTGTTCTGCATAAATATTCTGGTAACTATATGGTCTCCGAGCTTCCTTACTCTTCCCCCAAGCCGGAGCTCAAAATTTTGAAAATCCTCCAAAAGTATAATTCTGAAAATAATTTTGTACAGGCATGCTATGGAGAGTTTGTTTAAAACTTTTACGCTTTTGGTTAACAATTGGTAGTCATCTTCGTGAATTTGTGAGTTCATTTTTTGAGGAACTAAGAACTGGTGAATCTGTTACTGTTATATTCTGATACTGTTACTTTTAATACATTTGCATTCTACTTAGTTTAATACAAGTCTATTCCATTACAGTCAATTATATTTCAATCCATTACACCCTATTGAAAATCAAGGACGTATCACCGGTGAATTAAGGAAGATAAAGCGCTAACTTAGGGACGTATCGCCGGTGAATCCCCGACGAAATGGCCCCTTTTTGGCCGAAATTATCAGCCACTATACGTCCACGGCTATCCATGTAGCTCGTCTATACCACTTCCCTGCTCGGCCCTGCACGTCCATGATCGTCTCTCTTGGTCTCACTTCACCGGCGATGCGCCTCCGATTCGCAGGTGGCCGTCCTTGAATTTTGTGTCAAAAAAACTCTCGGACGCGCAAAGCCATGACTCGACTCTGAATCAACCCGTAATTATGTATATATATATATATAT
>VOMN01078510.1:0-14540 GCA_014899125.1 Orchestia grillus | reverse complement strand
CGTTTAATTTCCTCCCTCTTTTTTTGTGTCACCCTGTATATAACAGTCCATGTGAGTCCCATAACATCCAACTACGATGTGTGTGATGCGTGATGCGCAGTGGTGATGCAAGGCTGCATCGCTCCACTGATGTGGACCTCAGGACACCATGTTCTGTGAACCAGTTGAGTACAAATTGCAACTTCATTTGTGTGTACAAATTAGCGTGTACAAATCAGAGTGGGCATTTTCGTGTGTACAAATTAGTATAGGCGGAAGCTCGGAATAACTTGTAGCCAGATTAGTGATGGCGATATGAGTGATGATAAGAGTGATATGATAATATGACGTCATGACTGCTTAGTATTCCAGGCAATTAAATTCCAAGGATTTCCTGAGTTCAGCCTGCCACTAAGTCAATTTGAATAGCACAATGAAATGCTTCCTCATGTCGGTGTATAAATCAGATTTACTCTTTACTAACATTCTCTGACACGTTCTTTGCGAGACAACTCAAGATTTCAATGTGATTTTGTTCATTCATATTATTTTGTTCTATGGATTTTCGTGGTCTTTTTTCTGTTGTTTCCTTGAACGCTCGAGAGCATGTTGGAATCGATTTGACTTGTTGAATTGTAGACTGAAAAATTTATTGGAACTGATTTGACTTGTCGGATTGTAGACTTGAAGATTTGTTGGAATTGATTTGACTTGTCGGATCGTAGACTGAAAGATTTGCTGGAATCGATTTAACTTGTCGGATCGTAGACTGGAAGATTTGTTGGAATTGATTTGACTTCTCGGATCGTAGACTGGAAGATTTGCTGGAATTGATTTAACTTGTCGGATCGTAGACTGGAAGATTTGCTGGAATCGATTTAACTTGTCGGATCGTAGGCTGGAAGATTTGTTGGATCTTAGAGAGCCGTAAATCTTCCAACCGTACATTTCTAACGTAAATTATAACTCACAAGCATATTTCACTGCTCGGTCATCATCCGTAAGCGGTCGTCATTTCAGGCACTGCTAAATAAGTGATTGTCAGGTGAAGTTGGCATTCACCAGCTCTTCATAACGTCAGTAAAACATGATTGTTGATCCAAAAATGTTTCGAGACTAGCATTTTGAAATCGACTCATTTGTGTTGATAAAGTATATCCTTTACGTAAATCTCTGATAGATCAATTATCTCATATCAATGATTACGTATCATAATCATCAATATATAATGAATAGTGACCTAATCATCTCACAGTATAAACAGCGATTAACCATCAAGAATGAACCGATTTTGTATCCCCAATCTTACGACACCCTGGCACATGTTGTGCAGTAACTTATCAGGATGTAATAGACAGTAAATGAAGTGCCTCACAATATATGTGAATAAGCAATCATATTTATCCAGCATTTAATCATTATCTCGGTTGCACAGGTGAATATATACATATATGGATAGTTGTGTATCGATTAATTTGACATCTCATAACAAACTCGTGCAATCATCCATCACTATGCAATTGAAAATAAACCAATTATCTTACGGTAAACACGCGCGATTATCAATCAACGTTCAATCGATAATTAATCAATTCCCTCACGACATGCGCTCATGATTATCAACCAACAATTAGTGGACAGTTGAACAATCATCTCACAACAAACACGCGTGATTATCAACCAGCAATCAGCGGGCAATCGAACAATCACCTCACAACAAACACGCGTGATTATCAACCAACAATCAATGGAGAATCGAACAATCACCTCACAACAAACACGCGTGATTACCAACCAACAATAAATGGACAGTCGAACAATCACCTCACAACAAACACGCGTGATTATCAACCAACAATCTGAGAACAGTCGAACAATCACCTCACAACAAACACGCGTGATTATCAACCAACAATCTGAGAACAGTCGAACAATCACCTCACAACAAACACGCGTGATTATCAACCAACAATCAATGGAGAGTCGAACAATCACCTCACAACAAACACGCGTGATTATCAACGAACAATCTGAGAACAGTCGAACAATCACCTCACAATAAACGCGCGGTTATCAACCAACAATCAGCGGACAGTCGCACAATCATCTCGCGGCCCAGAGGCAGCGGCGCAATCCATCAAGACATCAGCGACTATTTGTTAATTGCCCAGCGCTAATCCCCCCCTCAACGCCTGCTAATCTCCGGATGATCCCCGCCTCATGCCCCACCTCTCCCCACTCCCACAAACTCCCTCCCCCCTACTCGCCCCACTCATCTCCATCACCCCCCACTACTGCCTCTTCGAACAGAGGCAATCCGAGGCAGCACCGAGGCAATCATCCACACGGGATTGCACAGGGATTGCTCGCTATTTTCTGCGCCACAGGCGCCAAAACTCACGCGCGTAGACGCGCAGCTGTGTTGCACCGCGTTGGTGGGTGTGTGTGCGTGTTATGTGTGATATGTGTGTGCGTGCGACGTGTGGTGAATGTGTGTTATGTGTGTCATGTTCTTCAACGCTCTGCCAAAAGATCTGAGAGAATTCGATAGTTTCCTGGACGTCTTCAAGACGAAGCTGGGTAACTTTCTACAAGCTATACCTGATAGGCCTCCCTTGCTTCACTATCATCAGACGGCGGAGGGAAACGGCTTTATTCAACAGTTAGCGGATATGCAAAGGCCCACCATGCACACAAAGCGGTGGCACCCCAGTGTGGCCCGGGCGTGAAGGCCTAAACATCTCCAAGTATCCAAGTATCAAGTATCACGTGTGTATGCGATATGTGTGTTGTGTTTGTTATGAGTGTGTGTGATATGTGTGTTATGTGTGTCATGTGTGTACCTGATATGTGTTTGTTATGTGTACGTGCAATATGTGTGTTATATATAAGTACGACATGTTTGTTATGCGTGTGTCTGCGATATGTATGTTATGTGAGTTGTGTGCGTTATGTGAGTTAAGTGCATCATGTGCGTTAAGTGCGTCATGTGCCTGATATGCGTTATGTGCGTTATTTGCATAATGCATATCATGTGTGTTATGCGCTTTACGTACGTTATGGACATACACGCAGAACTCCCAGGCAGAACATACACGTAGAAAGTACATGCAGAACGTACATGCAGGACTTACATGCAAAATGCACGTAAAGAACGCCCATGCAGAACGCACGTAAAGAACGCGTATGCAGAATGTACATACAGCAGCCCATGCAAAATTCACGTGCAGAACGTACATGTGGAACACACATGCAGAACGTACATACAGAACGCACATAAAGAACGCACATGCTGCAGTTTCTCAACTGCAAGCATCACCTGAACTTGTTCCGCGTTCATTTACCTCAAATTAACGCGAGGCGTTTCCTACGCGCGCGAACGCAAGGGGCATCTCTATGCAATATTTTTAAAGTTTCCCTCACTAAATACTATCATTCCTATCAATGATATCATCCCTATGAGATTTTCATGCTCATTACCCTATCATCTCTCCAACTAGTGTCTTTTTCTGCAGCAGAATTCCCCGCCGTGTGAGCAGGATTTTTATCATGCAGAAAACCACCTCCTAAATGACGTCATCGATCGGAGCCTTGGCATCTGGGCTTGTTTCTTAACAAAGGGCGGCAACCCTGCTCATCTAATGGGTATTTCTTCCATTGAGTGCTCAGGCTCATACACTTCATGGCATAATGGCATGGAATAATGGAAGAAAGGGCCACACGGTGCTCGCGATAATGGGGCACACATTACCCAACACTCAGAATAATGGCCCATAAGGACCCCTAATATGCGGCTTTGTGCGGGTCTTTTATAAAGACCGAATCAATTACACGGGAGGGCTATGGCTGTGTTGTCGTCAGATGTGTTCATTTGAGCAGGACTGCCGGCAGTGAGACGGTGCGTGTGGTGTTGTGGGTGTGGCGTGTGACGTATGAGTGCCTCCATACGTCAGCTGTTAATCGATGTTGTGTGTGTGTGAACCAACGCAAATTTATGAAATAACCAAATTTGATGTTCGAAAAGAGCACGGCTCACTTTCTTGAATTTAATTGGAAGGTGCCGTCAGATAGAGTCCAGTGAAGATGTCTCAGGGATATTAAATTCAGTAGCAATATTATATTAAGAAAATAAATTCAGCAGCAAGTAAATGCCTCTATTAATGAGGACTTATTTGCATCAGAAGAAATAAAATACTCAAATTTTGAGTTTTTTATAGCTTTTCCGTACATATCTTGGTGCTGTGAATCCATTTACCAGATGTATGGCTTCACATTTATTAATTTACTATTTATACCGCGTTTTCCTTACCGTCATTCAAAATTATTCGAGTGCTCAATAGTAATTTAGAGTTCGTAGTAATAAAGTGTTCAGTTGGAATTGAGGGTTCAATAGTAATGTAGAGTTCGTAGTAATCAAGAGTTAAGTTTGAATTAAGGGTACAATATAAATTTAGAGTCCATAGCACTCAAGAGTTCAGTTGAAATTGAGTAGTCAGTCTATAAAATTCTATAGTGCTGATCAACTTGGTTGTTAGCTGGCTTGTTTGTAAATGTGCACAATCTCAGTAATAACAGTAGGCAGTAATTCAAAATTCATCTCTCAGTAATTAAATAAAGGTTTTACTTCGGTATGTTGGTTACCGTTCATTGGGATTGAAGTGAATGAATTATTTTCTTTGGCTTTGGATATTTATTAGGAAACTCGTAGGCGCATCCCGCCAGAAATGGCGCTACAAATCATGTTAAATTCTTAAAATGCTCCCTTATTTATGGTAAATCTGACAGTCTCGCCGTAATTCTACTAGTGTGACCATATGGTCACATCATCTGTATCTGTTTTTGATATTAATACAGTAGAATTATGGTTAATTAAGTATTCAGACCCGGGAATTTTCTCCTATCTAAATCCTTAAGAGTGTGACAGAAAGACGGAACAACCAAGCAAGCAACAACTGTATATTAGTATATAGGGAGATAAAGAAGAATAATTAGAGGCACAAACCAGAATTTACCACAACGACCCAGCGGGTTACGGGTAGTCTAGGATTAATGAAGTATTCCACACCAATTGAAAGCTCAGTATTTATTGAGCACTCAATTTCAGTTGAGAGGTCAAAGCTAGGTGAGCATTGCTATTATCAGATACTATCATTACTATTATTATATTATTATAACATTGTATATTGTTAAACATATTATTATACTATTGCTATTATCATAATATCCTTACGCTTATACTATCAGACTAATAATATTCAATGAGCTTTCGTCACCTGAGAGTCCCCCTCAGTACTCGAGTCCGTAGCTTGACCTTGTCTCAGACGCCCCCGCGATGAGCACTCGCCAGCGTGCAACACTGCGGGCCGTGGTGTTGCAGCACAATAACACAAAGTGAGACTCGCCAATGCAACACTACGCACCTAATACAACACGCGACAATGCAGTGTTACAATCAACAAGCAATAATGGATGCCATTTCTTCGTTCATTCGCCTCCATTCATGCGATTCAGAGCTCGACTATCATTTCTAGAGCTAACTTGAGCCGGCCTCTGGTCTGCTGTGAGAACAAATTTGCCCAGACCTCGTATGGTCACTGATCTGAATATGAGCTCACTTTTACGAGCTAGGCTAGTGCTGGAACTGGGGCATGTTTACATTTGAAATCCCTTTCCAGTGATGCTTTATAACATGCATGCGAAGATACCGTGTATTTTCCATCGGACCGAGAGGGGGAAGGGAGGGAAAGACGCTGAGGGGTGGATGATGACTCATGCAGATTGTACAACTACGCTGGCAGTTGTAAAGTCTTCGACAAGCACGAGTCACACCTTTGCACCATTTATCGCTGGACATCGAGACACTTGGTCCCATAATGCAATTTTACAGCGAGGGTCCAAACGCCTTGGACATCAAAACCAACCCACCGGAATAAACTGAACCCGAGACCGCAATCGATGCCTGTTGTGCCTGCCGTCTGCAGCAGGGGGCGGAGCTTGGAGGTGGAGGTGGAGGGATGTTGTCTGCAGGACATAGTGGGTTTGATATCAAACAAACATGGCTGCCATCACCGGAGGATGTCAGGTGTGGCCACGGTGTCTTTTAATGGCACGGAATCCGTAAAATATGGATCATTTCATGGATATTTGGAAATACAAGTGAATTATGAGGTATAAAGCCAAGTTTAAATATGTTTTTTGTGTACGTGACTACTTATTTATGCCCTTGGGGAATTCGGTGAGAAAAAATTCACTGTTAAGTCAGACTGCCAAAGAAGATATTAGATCTGTAAAGCTGCCACGGAAGATATGCAGATTTCTGATGAAATTATAGAAAGAGTGCATGTTTACTAAAATGTTGAAGAAAATCTGTACGTATGTGAAAAAATTATAAAAAACGACGGTCACGACAATCTGCAGATCATAAACAATATTATGGAAGATATACAAATTTCTCGAAAAGATACAAAAAGCTACATAAATCTATTAAAAACTTTGTAGGATTTACACTTGAAAAAGTTTTAGAAAATCTGCAAATTCGTACAGAAAAGAATCGGATTCCCAAGAAGAATTTCAAAATATTCAAACACCTTTTCAAAAATTTATTGAAAACATGTTTACTTCCAGAGTTTTCGTTCATTATTTGACCGAAAACATTTGAAGATTTGGGGCACATCTGCAAATCTAAATCTTCAGATGAAGGAAGATCTGTAGAGGATCTGTTGCGTTGTAGATTTCTAAAATATCAGTAGAAGTGTGGTAGCAATGGGTACATTCGAGGAAACGTGCCGATTCTTAGACTCATGGAATATCTGCTAAGAATATATCAGTATGTATGTAGAATATCAGACTAACCATGCGAAAGCTACAAAAAAATTGTAGCAATTTCTGAAATGCCTGCATGAAACGCATGAAAGATTTGTAGATAGTATGTAATTCATAAATTCTTAAAAAATGAAATATACAAAGTTTCTTAGCCCGCTACTACAGACGATCTTCAAATGATGTCTAAAGGTTCGGCAGAAATAAAAATTTCCCTGGCTCTGGGAAGGAAAAATTCTTAACGAAATTTCCGACAATCGCCAGTGCAAGTCCACTACGTGCGTGTGGAAGGTCCCCGCAGAAATACTCGCAATTGCATCAATTAGAAAATTACAAGCTTTTACGAACAAAGTTCAAATAAAATGTGGAAATTTTCAAAGACTCTCAATTTAAAACGAAGGTACGTTCAATCAACTCAAGGAATACTATCAATAGTCACGGCTGTGTGAATACTACCAAGACTCTATTAACATAGTAGCCCAATTATGCAGTCGGGGACGTGTTTGAGACATGTTGTGCACACGATCCTTCCGACACCGTGCACAGCCACGGACACCAGCACGTTGTGTGGTAGAGCACATGCACAGGCGGCACAAAACTGCCATTGCACGAGGTGACTCGCGCCAGAGTTAACCTTGCTTTGAATCGTATAACTCGAACGCTATAACGGATACTTCAGTTTTCTAATGACCTTTTTACGGAGTAATTCTTTATCCATCTACGTTTAAAAATTCAATTTGATTTTCTAGTCTGGTATTGATACAGTCACGTTTCTAGTAACGCACATGCAGAACGCACATGCAGAGCAACTTGGACTGTACAGTCCCTTGGTGGCAAGGGACTGTACACAATCCCTTGACTTGCGACTTGACTCCAGAATAGAGAGCAAAGTTAACATTCCATGCCCATATCTTGGTGCTTTCCGATACTGTCTTCATTCAGACATTGACTGATCGTGTGAAGGGCCTTTTAGTCTCGCAACCACGCGGTGTCTTCACAACCTGCCATTCCTTGGAACGATTTGTTATTAAAAACACAAGGTTGTCGCAGACAGAAAAATTGTGGGGCTTATAACAGGAGATGTAAGTGAACACTTTAGTGATGCACACACCGAGAGCGGGTTGAACTTCGTTTATTTGAACCACTACTTTTCAACTAGTATTGAGCGTTTAAAAATCCGTTACATAAACTGTCATCTACGCACGTTTCATAAGATCCTCGTTCAGTTTAGTCTCTGGATCTTTGTTCAAAACATACAGCAGAGATCACCTATCCAAAATATCGATAAAAATGTGATGCTTTGATGATTGTTGTCTAGAATTATCTTACGTCTGCTCACTTACTATTGTTAAAAACAGTCGTGTCACGTGTCAAACAATACTCACAACCGAAATTTAAGTACATTTCTTCCTGCAAAATCTCGGCAGCTAAAGCATATTTCGAAGTTCAATGAAAGTTTTATCCTGCTTGCCCTGCATGACATACATATACTCTGCTCGTAACGACCACGAAATCCAGCAACGAATATTCCGTAGGATTATAAAACTCACGAGCAACTGCTACACTTTTTACCCTCATATCGGGTGCATATGAATTTCAGTCTAGAACTACATATCAGCTGGATCATAATTCGACAAGACGCTGCGCCGTGCCACACGGGCTTGTTTGTGAAAGTCCTCAATCCCATCGAGGCCAGAAAATAGAGGAGTAATGTTCCAGATTATAGCTGCCTAGTTCCACACACATCGCAGCACGCCACCATATATGACGCATCCCAGCTCGTTTTTTCATAAGGATATAAAAGATAGAACACAGGTGACTCAAACCTGCACGTGAAGCAAGGACAGAATTAGGCGACTTTTAAAGGCCCGTGGCGTATAATTTAAAAGGACAATTAAAGAGCCGCCACGCAGAGCCCTTTGGAGTCGCTGCCTGGATGCGGCTGCTTCCATATAAACTTCCTTGAAATTAGCATTTCGAAAGGCCGATGAAGTTCGTATCTGTAATTAGGCCTCGTTTTGTTGATGCTAATGCGAAGGTACGGAACATACGAATGACTCGCAGCGACAAAAACAAGCATCGCGCTGAGCAAGCCATAAAACCTCGGAGGCCTTTTGGATCCACTTTGTTTGTATCAGAGAGGCTCCTCCAATACGCCAGAAATCCTGAATTTAATGGGAAATGTTAAATGAATCGAGAATAACCCTCGCTGACGGCTCGTAAATGCAGCGTGTTTGGAAGACTGTCTGCGGTAGGCATCCTGGAGTTCATGATACTGAATTATAAGGGCATGGAAGCTAGGGCTGATGAGGAGGTGCGTTGAAGTGCATGAAGAAGAGTGGATAAAATTGGTGGCTGCTAGAAATGCTGCACTGAAGGCATATATTGCTTTAAATAATTAATACACAATAATGTATTTTTTCCTCGGGTTTTAAAGATCAATTCCTATTTTCGAAACGACTGAAATTGTCGAAAAAATAAGGTTCGTGTATGATGACACAAAATAAGTGTCTGGCTTGGCTATTAATTTTAGTTCATAAATTGATGGTAAGAATGAGAATTAAATAATGAAACGGGATTTTCCTGTGACGAGTATTACTCAGACATCACATTTGGGGTGATATAGCGGGCTAAAATCGATTATTCTAATTTTTAAGTGTCGAAAGTTAACCTTATTTCAACTGTGTTTTACAATAGGCCTTCCTTCAATCTAACTCTAGCTACAATCATCACGAACAAAAATAAAATCACCAGAGAGTAGACGTCTTTCATTTGAGAAGTAAATCGACTGATAGAAATGTCGACTTATAGAAGGGGAAGTCGTACGCTGACCTTCTTGACTCGATCCAGACTTTGCATTATTCTGAAGCGCACACGCACCAGCAAGTCGTCCTCGCTTCTTTCTTAATAATTAGTAAATCGTCACCGAGTTTGGGGAACTCTCCACACTCTGTTCAGTCGCCCAAATATAAGTACATCGTCCCCCGTATAGAGCGCTAGATCGGTCCCAACTAACAACTGCTCTAAAGTCGCCCCTGCATGGAGCGCTAGATCGGTTCCAACAAACAACCACTCTACAACCGTCCTCCGTATAGAACGGCATTAAATAAAAAAATCAAATAGCATGCAAAATATTTACATCATAGAAATTCAATTGAACATGTTAAAAGGGGCAAATACAAAGACTGGCGTGCTTTTTTAACGAGCGCTGTATGCGGGAGACGACTGTAAGTACGAGGGTGAGGATCGGTCAGTTTTGAAGTACATCCCTATTTACATTTGGAATGCTCTCATTAATCTACGTCCGTTGTACATAATTTCCAAGAACGTCGGAGAGTGAAGAGACGAGTCACCTGAAATATACATTCCTTAAATATCAGTAAATAGTTCAACTGGGAGAACAAGAATTTTTGACAAGTTCGATGCAAATTCTGTGGCATAATAAAATTCAAAGAACTCCAAACGATTTACTTCCCAGTTCAGTCGAGCTTTTATAGATTCTTTAAATTAAATTTCTGTTTATGTAGAAATTACTTGCTTCCAACTTCCCCAGCCAACCCCTTCCCTCCGTAGCCTAGCCTAACTCAACCCCCAAAAAACTTTCGCAGTATCTATTTTAAATGATTTTTTTAATTACAACCTATGAGATATTCAAAGAAAGCTCATTTTGCAACAGATTGCGCAAGAAAAAAAACAATGAACAAATTAAAGAAAGAACTCTGCATTAGAGAAGTCACACACTCGAAAGACACTCGACTTAGCAGGCTGTACGTCAGTGCTTCAAAAAACTTTCATTTCTGTTAAATTTCGTACGAACTTACGCTGATGAAGCGTTGCACGGGCTAAAAAGAATGCTAAGAAAAGATTCCCCGTACCCTGCCCGTGATCTCGTCTCAGAATAAATCATCAATATGCTGTTCAGGCCAGCTCCTTAACGTGGTCAAACGCAAACCGTTTTTGCTCATTTATGTACGATAGAATAATTTGTCACAAAAGCCATACACAAATACCCGTTATTTACGTACTATGACGCATTTTCCTGATTATAGTGACGTCACGACACATGCATTCACCTGTGTGACAACCGTGACATTCCTAACTCAAGTCTACGGTATTTCTTACGAAATTTTAACTTACTATGACTCCTCAAAAATTCTACGCGTGTATTGAAAACAAAAAAAAATGTAGTTATAATAATGGGCATTTTAAAGTTCGTTATCGAGTGTTATGTAAATGAGCATAATAGGTCATTATAAGTTCAACACGTCTGTATGGCTGCTGAGCGCGTGAAGAACACTTTAATGTTATTGAAACACGCTCATTTATTAAATACCTTAAATATCTCTTTTTGCAAAGACTACACTCGAAGCACTTCATTTACACTGGATCACAGAGCCAAACCCACCCTCACACACCACCTGGAGCTGCAGCATTGATTACCGAGTGAAGATTGGCACACACAGGCACGTGTATATTTCTCTAAATGCTAAAAATCATTACCACAGTTCCGACCTCCACTTTATAACTCAAAAAGGAGTGAGGAAATAAGCTTGATATGTTCCTTTACCTTCAAAATTGATTTTTGTCTTGAAATTTTGAAGTACTGCTTTGCCAAGACAATTTCTCTTGAGTCATTCCTTTCATAAAAAGGCCCTTGATGTACATGCCTCAAAAAAGGTTCTCAAAGAAACACCTGTCTCTTTAACTATATGCAGCATATGGAATGAAAGTCAACATTTTTCTTCAGAATATCTCAGAACAAAACGTTCTGACAACGAAAAATTTCAAGTCTACTTTTTTATTCTGATCTTGAGTGCTCTTTACTTCCGTATCTCCTCATGCGACCTTTTATTCAATGTACACTTTTTATTCGATGAACACCTGCGTGTGAATAAGAAGACTTTTTCTCGAGGCTGCTTCATATTGTGTTTCTTTCAAAAGCAGCTTCATATTTTACTTTTTCTCCAGGGTAGGTTTTTAGTGAACTTTTTCAAATGAAAGGCTTCATGGGGTCTGCTTCTCGAGAGCGGCTTCAACATAACCATGTTTCTCATACAGAACTTCAAATTCTTCACAGAAATATAGGTGCTCCTGGTCAACAATGATGCCCTTCCCTATTCCCTTATGTCTCGACAAATATTACACAATATTTAAACATAATCTGAATCTCTAATACGTTATCCAATAACCATAATTCAAATATGCTTCGCCGAAAGCTCGGATCCTGGTTTTTCACTCATGTTGAGTACTTAAAATTAAAATTATGAAACTATCGTCTGCTAAATTCTGGAGTTCATCTGCGCTTGTTGAGGTGTATAATTTAGGAGTTCTGAATTCAGTCCTGAGCTATGGAGTTCTAATCTTTTAGTTATATGAAGTAAATTAGACAGTTGGCTCTTATCAGGGCCAGGCATCAAGCCATTTCGCTCGAATAAGCTTTAGAATGAAATTTGGCCTCGGAAATGATCAGTTCTTTTAGCACTGAATCATAGCGATAAAATCTTCGTCCTTTTCTGGGATTTATATTGTGTTATGATTGGGGATGGCTGGCCATTTTATTGCACCCATATTCGGATGCTGAAATTGCCTCTTCTTAGAGAACGTTTTGCAATTGTTGACACGATTTTCCGAGGGTGTTGCTCTTTTTTCCAATAATTGACGTGTTTTTGCTCATTTTTTTCATTCGACGTACATGTGATGTGGCCGATGTGTTGTGCGGAATCTTGGTGTTAATAACACTCCGTTAAATTGGTGTCGAGACTCGTGCTGAATCAGGGGCAATAAACCGATAATTAAGGCCGTCGGGAATTTAATGCGCCCCATAAAACCTGGCGCGAGAGATGAGTGCTGCACAACACAACGGAGGGCTTCCATTGAAGTTCTCTCAAGCAAATTCTCTGAATTAAGAACAAGTGAATTTATTCTATTGGCTGCAATGCCATGGGGAGTAACGGATAAATATATTTTCCCTTTGTAAGGAAAAAGAATTAATGGTTGTAGAAACGCAAAAAGAAATAACTGTACAAGTTATCACTGGTAAAGCATTTAAGATGAATGTGCAGATTTGGCCAAAATTATGTGAAATAATAATTAATCAATATGTTTATTATCAGCCTCACCATGGTGGGTCACGTCAAGCGTCGAATTTTGGGATTCATGATGGACGTAAAAAGAAATTTTCTCATCTGCCTCTCAAGTGAATGAACCTTCGTCATTGAATGGAAAGATGCACTATGATATGAACAAATATAGTGAAACAAATCGGTAAAAATTTCCAATCTAAAGAGAAAAACCAATTCATTCAATAGTCATTCTCTTTCATAAAGCAATCCTCCGTCAACGTTCAAGTACACCGATTTAATGTAGACATCTGCTCCAACAATTTATTTTTGTGAAGAAGAAAAACGTTTCAAAGTTATATTTTATGGGTGCGATCGGTGTTACGTGTGTGCTGTGTGTTCGGTGCTACGAATTACTGGGGAGCTTTTTGGGGTGCGTCGCTTCCGTGTTTTGGTTATACGTTGGCTGCTTGTTTTTTATTGCCTTGTGCATTACTCGCGTTACTTCATGTTTACTAAAACCCTGGAATAAAATAGGCAATTTTCGACAACTTTTAGAGCAATTTTAACATTAAACCAGCGTGGACAGAAGCGTGCACACATACGCCTCTTGAGTGTTGCAACGTACGACGAGAAAATTGCAGGGCCTATAAAATAACTAAAGTGGGTAGAAGCTTCTTTTTCAAATGAATAAGCGCTGAAAATTAAGCTTTCCTGTTAAACGGCCCTCATCTTCAGTATTAGTAAAATTGGATATATTCTCCGGATGTGATGGAATACATTATATTTTTGACAAAAACACAAACTCAGTCTGACCTAAAACATAAAAGAGGCACAGACGTGTCTGCTCCAATGTATGATGGTGTTCATACATAAATAAAAATGCTCTCATGCAATCGAAGAGTCTGTGTTCCAGACGATGACAAAATTTGCAAGTATTTTCACGCGTTGGAAGATCGTGGTTCCGGGAGTGTACACGAACATTTCATCATGTGCATATACGAGCGCGAGCGAAAAAAGTACGCATAGGAACGCCTGCAGTGAAATGCCTTGGGTAAGTCTGCGGAATCTCGTACGAAAATTTCACTCACTCTGACTACCCGTCAATTCACCGAGCGGACTAAGAATAAGTAACATAATAAAACAGAAACAGCAAATATTTTCAAGCTCTGGTACAAAGTGCAATTTGACTAAAAAAATTTTGTTGCCGATTTTACTCGTCGGTTTGATTTTAATTATATGCGTGAAGAATGCAACTTAACATTGAACGAATTCACTAATTCATGTATTAAATTTATATGACTTTTGTTGGAAAGAGTGCATTCTAGCCCTTATTCTACTCGGTATCACATAGCCACGCACGCCCTCACACACCACCGGCCACTGCAGCTCTGAACTGGCGAGTGAAGGCTGGCACGCCCAGGTATGTCAAAATTTCTCCCAGGGTTCGAATGTCATAAGAGGATACAAGCCCTGCTTCAGACTGCACTGCTCTACTGTCCCACAGCCCCACAGCACTGCCACACTACACTGCACAACATATCCTGGAAAGCTGCACCGCACTGCCCTGCACCACTGCTCCACGCTGCACCGCAGTGTTCTACCCCAATGCATCACGGTGCGCCGCTGCAGCTCCGAGATGCACCCGCGTTTTCCCAACTCACTTCCCCCTCTTCACCCCTA
>VOMN01078505.1:0-24159 GCA_014899125.1 Orchestia grillus | reverse complement strand
TTATCCTGTCAGTCATAAAGCTAGTCATAGTGGACCATACTGTTAGTTATCCTGTCAGTCATAGAGCTAGTCATAGTGGACCATACTGCTAGTTGTCCTGTCAGTCATAGAGGTAGGCATAGTGGACCATACTGCTAGTTATCCTGTCAATCATAGAGCTAGTCATAGTGGACCATACTGTTAGTTATCTTGTCAGTCATAGAAGTAGTCATAGTCGACCATATGGTTAGTTATCCCGTCAGTCTTATGGTCAGTTAAGCCGTTAATCATAGAGCTAGGTATACAGTTAGTCGTATTGTTAGCTATACGATCAGTCACAGAGTGAGTCATGCAGTCACCCATAGAGTCACTCATACAGTTAGCATTGAGGCAGTCAGAGTCACTCATACAGTTAGCATTGAGGCAGGATACCTACGTAGGATACCTACGTAGGATACCTACGTAGGATACCTACGGAGGATACCTACAGAGGATACCTACACAGGATACCTACGGAGGATACCTACGTAGGATACCTACACAGGATACTTACGGAGGATACCTACGGAGCTAAGAGGAGGGGGAAACATTGTGTTCTGAAGGCTTTAACATGCTCATGTTAATGAAGGGGTACAGGCAAATGCTGCTGAGCCTATTCTAACGGTGGTTGTACGTCTTTCTTTGAAGACTAAATTTGCAGTATTTGCCACGCCATATAAATTAGCTCGAAGAAATTAACGAAGCGTTCTGCATTGATAAATCATTTGGACTGTTTTATGTTACAACATGGTGAGATGAAAATATTTTTCCTTATTACACCTGTAGGAAAATTGAATTCTTTAGAGGAATTATCCACAAATGAAAAGATAACCAATATTTTCCTACCTACAAGAAAAAATAAAAATTCAAATTTCTCGATTTTCATTTAAGTTATCAATGTCGTTATCTCAATTTCGAAATTTTTTACACATGTTATCTCAAGGCTATCGTGAACTTGTACAAACAAATTTCGTGTTATTTAATTTATTTTCTGGGTACCTACATTGAGAAGCACTCGTTGCAGAGCTTTTTTGTTACTATATATGTAGCGACCATATAATCTGCGGTTACGGTATCTCTATCGTATTTATAACCTTATCTCTGTCAATAAACAGGCATGTCAAAACTTTTCCTGCTCCGCTGAGGTTCCTATGAACTTTACGCCTACTTTCTGACAGATGTATCAAGGACCTCAAACAACTCCTTGTCTCGATTTTCCTCAACAGAGCTTCCAATGCACGATTGAGACGAAAAATAAAAATTTCCGTCTCGAAGCGTGGCCAGGCGGGCTGGTGCAACGCGTTGTGCTGCACCAGGAAACTATGTTAATTATGTTACCACTACGACGCGTACCACCACCCAGCTCGCATTGGTCGAGGCAAAGTTGGGTCAGACCGCGCAAGTCTGGTAGCACTGTGGCGGCATCGTAAAGTCTACGGCAGCCTCACTCCTGAACTCGCTCAGCGAAATTTCTCGGACGTGTTGGACCAAGAACACAGGGTCTGAACCAGCATGCGTTTGTCTATCACTTTAGTATTCCGAGTTTTAGAGTTGAAACACATCAGGAGCCACATCCGAAATTTTGTCCCCGACTAGAGTCATTAAAGTCAGGGTCAAAGTCACGCCAGAGCTGATGTCATCTTAATTAACGCTCTCACCAGAGCCCGGGAATGATTGATTTGACTGAGTTTTCTCGTATCCTAGATACTGAAAATGCAGTCGGCTTTCTCGGAATACAGGGTGACGCAAAAAAAAGGTTACCCAATTGACTGTAAGCCAACATTTATCTAAGANCTTACAGTCAATTGGGTTTCCTTTTTTTTGCGTCACCCTGTATATGTATGTATGAAGGCTGTCCAAAAAAACAATACAATTGATGATCATTTTTAAGTATAAATGTTTAAAGGTTTTGTGCTCTCATTCTGTACATGTAGCATTAGTCGTGACCAGTGTCGTGTACCGTGGTAACAAACGAATCATCGCGTTGCGGAGTCGTATTTTCAGGATTAACCCGTCTGACTTACACTCATCATTGTACGGCAAAACAAAGGAAGGAAACAGAATTTGACTAACGTCACTTCAAAGTTTGGTCTATTCACAACAATATTTAAATAATTCTCTTTCTCATACCCTCATTATACCGAAAAAGGATAACCAGGGCCTCGGCAGTCGAGGATAACCTGTTGCGGCTGCAGTAAATAACTTGCGCTTGTACAGCTGCTGTCAAAAAAATACCCGCTAACGTTCGAGTGCAGTTTTTGTACGAGGCGTGTTTGCGAGGCGTACGTGCGGCGGACGCGATCTTGGCTAACTCATGATTTAAACAAAAAAATATACCACTAAAAACGTGCCCAGCTGGTGGTTGTTCGACGGGAAGTTAAATGTTACCCGACGCTGGGTAAAAAAGGAATAGTTTTTATTCACGTATTGTGTGGAAATGCAGTGAGATGATGATAACATGCTTTTTTTGGAACTTCCGTCGCGCTATTTTCTTACTTAAGTATAATGGGTAATTCGAGAATAAATGGAGGATAAAATGGAACACAGAGATAAATATTTTCATGAAAATTTTCCTTAATTAATCAGTTTGGTTCGTTTTCCTTGTCTCATTTTCTTTAACCTACTCACCAAGGCCGAGCTTGTTTGAGATTTCTTATCCTGACTTCTAGAAATTTCTTTCGTTCTTCTTAACTTTCTCTTTGTCCGTGAGGACACCTCACGTGAAGTTCCAAGTAAGAACTGTGATTGAATCTTACACATATTGCCCCATAATGTTAGAATAACTACTGTGGCGAATGGAGATTTTTTAAAGCCCCCTACGTGCAACCGAATCGTTAAAAACGCAATTTTATTGCTTTAAAAAAATTAAAATTAAAAACAAGGTTCTTGCAACAGGTCAAAGAACAAGGCTCCGACCAGACGCCTATGTTGGTGGCTTACAACCGCTGTAAATGCGGTCGGAAAAATGCATGTAAATAATTGGTTACATTGCCCAGCATGACCTTGGGACTCTAAGTCGTTTGCACCCTCACAATTATCTTTAGAGCCTCTGCCCCACCGACTTCAGGGGGAGATGATTGGACTCGCCAAGCTTCCCCACCAACTCCATGGGGGGGAATGATTAGACTCGCCAAGCTTCCCCACCGACTCCATGAAGGGAATGATTGGCCTCCCCAAGCCTCAGGTGGAGGGAGGAGGGAGGAGGGGAGTGCTCACTGAACCTAACCAGAAAAAGTCCTCTAATGAGCAGAGATATTGCGTGACCGCGAGAGTCGCTTCGTTACACTGGTGCAGCTCTGGCCATCAAGGAACCAAGCTCGCTGAGGTAAATGCCCAAATTAGTGCCCGTGGAACTCAAGCATCTATCAGTGACTCCATTTCCTTACCGGAAGAAGGGGAGGCTTGCGAGACTTTCAGGAAGAAATTTGCGCCAAAATAGACGCAATAATGAATAAAAAACTTTCAATTAATTGGGGGATAATTATTCGAAATTATCTACTCTGCTTGATGTTCGTTCATCTCAAATAGATTTTCAACCATGGGCCTATTTGAAGAGATATGCTCTCGCCATGAGCTGATGTACAATTATTGATATGAAGATGAGGTTGAGTGCCTTTCTTGTCAAATGAAACTGAACTGATCTTTGGACAAGTGCCGCAATGAATACAAGATTTGGATATTTTCCTTGATCAATAAACATTAGTCTTTGTTCGGTACCTGGTGAGTCTTTCTAAAAAAAATACCAAGAATTTTCACCCTCCAGGTTATTGAGTACTTATACATCTATGATACAATTGATTTTGCTAAATGCACTCTATACACCATCTGAAAAAGTTGAAGGTATGACGCATGATTAGGCCCGCAAGATGTACAGCTTTCAAGCCGAACTCCAGAGAGAAAGAAAAATAATGAAAATTCTGACATACGAATGCATGAGCATGAGCGATCAAAAAACAATCCGATGCATAGCTAAAGCAAGTTACCTGATATCGCTAAAAATTAGGCCTAATAATTCATTTAAACATACCATGAAATCGCAACTGCAACTATTACGGTTACATTCGAGTCTAGTGCGGAACGTTTCAAGACTAGTATATTAAGGTTAAGCTTTTCGTATGACGTTGCTCAATCTGTCGTGTAGGACCAATATTCAATTTAAAAATAAGTCAATCCTTCAATTTAGGCAATTGGATAACATTCAAAGCTTCCGCTCAATAAACACTGGATTTCCAATGGAGAGTCTTAAGCTCGACTCAGGCTTACTTGCTCAAAATGAATTGTTTTTATTGAATTTTTTGTGATGAATTCCAGACATATACGTTCAAACAACTTCTTTTTCTGTGAAATTTTATACGTGAAATTCAGAATTAAAAATTAAAATCAGTCGTTCCGTGATCTATCAATTTTGGTCTAAATACTTTCATTACAGATTATACTTTGTATCTGCTATATTTGAAGATTATTCCCCAATGAATTTTTGCAAAAACGTTGTTAGTCTATGTGCATAATAGTTCTCTAAGTAAATTTGGTTCAAGTCTTGTTTAAAAATACGGCAGTTAGCTGTCGCTGAATTGCTTTTGTAAATTTATTTTCTCTTCTCACCAAAAATTTAAGTTTTAGTCAGACACAACATGTAACTCACAAAGCTAATAGCACCTCGATGCATGTGCAAGGGGGCGCAGAAATGACGCTTTCAATTAATTAGTGAAAGAAAAAATATAAACGCTAAGATATTGAAACTTGTTCCATTCGAAAGAACGTTTATGACACTGTATAACTTAGTATTATATTTATTCATGAACTAAACAACTACTTTCCGTTTCAGTTTAAAACTCTCAATTTCTTATCAACCTTTGCAGCAACAAAAAAAAGAATAATAATTGTGCAAGTGTGCACAAGGAAAATTTCAGTTACAGAAGTACAGCATGATTACTGATTAAATTTCAGAAAAACAACTACAGACTTTCTAAAAACACAGTAAAATTTCTACACGAAAAAATTACGGATACTGGCAATGTTACTGATAACTTACGATCTGAAATATTTATACTTACAGAAAAAAGGAGCCCAGGTTTTCAAAACAACAGTACCCATAATTTTGAAGGACATTAAAATCACAACACTATGTTAATAAACTATGAAATATTCTTCCAATAAAAACAACAATTTTCAACATTCTAGCACTTTTAGTTTTTGTTTTGTTAATAAATAAAAGGGGTCAGGTACTTATGGGTTACACTGTAAATGTTTTACCTTGGTCGTATCTGATTGAGCCCAAAAATCGGAAACGTTTTTAGTTTCCTACAAACGTCCCTAGATGCGGAAGAAGGCAAGAAGTTCGTTAGTAGCTTTAACGCTGTCAGAACAAGCTGATTCAAGAGCAACTTAAGAACCGTATTTTTTTATTTAGGTTTCTTTACCTAGAGTTTTCAAATACGTAGCCTTGCAGAATTAGACAGTTTTGAAATCAAATATGTAAAGTTAATTTTTAAAAGAATGGTATTAATTTAACATTTTTCTTATAACATAATGATTTTATACCATGACCATTGCGAATAATAATGCATGCCCTATTTTACTCGAATGATCTTAAATAACCTCTTAATTTGGTACAGTTTTATTAGTTGAAGATGAAGTGGTTGTATTGAAGACTAATTTTACACCTAGATTTAATGTAAAAAATATTTATTTGTGTTCTTTAGCTCATCTGATAAGGTTCAAGTGGATGAGACCTTAATCAGCAGATAACGATGTAGATGGATTCGATCCAGGAAGTAAATTTATTATCAGTGTGTTCTGAAATATGTTTCATTGTTGTTATCACGATTTTAACTCCAAACTTTGATAATTCTATTCCTATTCCCATGTTTCGTAAAAAGAAAAAATTCAAGTATTATGATCGTCCTAAAGGTAATTTATGTTTTAAATATGTTTATATAGTATATTATGAGCTGACTTAAAGGAAATAAAGATTTATAATAGATAGCTGTCAGTATTATGAATGTCAATGTTTTATGTTTGACTTAATGTTGAGTTGTCTATTTAATTTAATGAATAACTAAATTGAGATAGAAAAAGCATCTTCCTATATTCTAGCTTCACACTTAAAAGTTTTATCAAGCCATAGGATCTAACATTTACTAAGACTATGGTAAGTTATGTATAAATTACCTCATTGTAAAGAGCAGAGATGGAAATAACAAAACTGATTTTCATGTTGCACTGTGTCCTAGGTCACTACACTGCTTCAGAATCATGACTGACATTCATGTTGCCTGTCAGTATAGTATAGGGTATGCATTGTCAAGGTAGCCTGCTTTTTGTGATGTCACAGTTGTCAAGTTCATCTATTACTTGTCCACACACAAGGTCAATCTCTGAAGAGACAGACACTTCCCTATTAAGAAAGTGCCACCATCTTATGTATATGTTATAATTTTCTTATAGAAAATTCCTATGAAAGTTAGAAAAAAATTGCTAAGATCAATGGTTGCTGCTTTTGGAATGTAATATTTTTTGCTGGTATTGTAGATGTTGGTTTCTTTAATTAAATTGTTAAGCTTAAAATTTTGTTATGATGTCAACATTAATATAATTTTTCATATTTTATCATGATTTTTATGTTTTTTTTATTTCTTATGAGTTCATAGTTATATTTTCTAATGAAGATTTATTTTTTTTCTGGTTAAACTTGACAAAGTTTGGAAAAATACTTATACTTTTTCATTATGCTTACTTGTTGTATAAGGCTTAAATTATCTGATATACGAAGTCAAAAAACTTTATATGTAATATCTTTAATAGTGATGGTTCACTTTGAAAATAATCTAATCTTTGTGAAATGCTTTTTTCCTGAATTTTTTTAACCCTGTAGCGACTAAATTATTTTTGCAATAAGGCTTCATTTAGCTATGTATAAGAAACTATTTGCAGCCCTATGTATATCTGCAATAAAACTGTATTCAGCTTTCTACAGAAAAACTAGTAACATCTTTATGGAATGGGACATATATCTCCTTTTGGGCATTGAAGGTTTAGCTGCATGACAATATTTTCCATTTAAATCAATGTGACATTGTATGAGAATATATTAGGGCATGAGGATTGTGTTCCTTTTGTATTAGACTGGTTGGAACCCAGGCTTGCTCTAATGCCATCATATGGAGGCAATAAATTAGGGAAAGTGAAGATTAATTTTCAGTTGAGGATCCGTTCCAGAAATGTAGGACAGGTGACTTTTCTAATGTACTTTAGCATCTTTATTACAAATCTCAACATAAAACAAATTTTGTATTTTTAAACTATATTTGTGTTGAAAAATAAGTGGTGTACAGTTCTTACACACTAAAAGATACTTAATGCATAGGTAATTAATTTTTTCAAATCATTTTATGCATGAAGTAAGAACTTTTTTTAGATTTTTCAAAATTGCAATACATGAGTGAGAGTAGGAACTAGGGTACAGACCCAAACTAGAGATGCAATGAGCGTGTGTCTAAGAAACACTTGGCTGCATGCCCAGACTGGGTTGTGTGATTTCAAATTGCTTCAGTTAAAAGTAGGTATTTCTTTCAAAAGCTCTTGAAATTTGTGGGTTTGTTCATTTTCTATAGAAAAAGACTTCAACAAAAATTATACAAAACATATTTAATATTTACTAGTGGAATCATCTAGCACTTTTTCTTAAGAAAGAAATCAAATTTTATTTTTTTATATTTCAGTTTATTTATGAAGATGATATCTTGTTTATTTAATATTTTTGTTCAATGTGTTAAAATGTACCTGAACTTCCATTCCTTATTCTTTCAGATTGATTGGAGATATCTACTCATATCACATTTAGAACCTTGTTATGTGATGGCAACAAAAATGGATGACTGGAAACCAATGGAAAATTGTAAGAGAATGACCTGTATCATGATGAGCTGCCAGTCATAAAAGAATAATAAAAAGGTTTCATCCATATTGAAAACAAAGCACTGAGAATGATAAAAATTCAGCTTTCAGTCCAAAAGATACACCTTGAATCATGCAGAGCCAATTTTCCCAATGTGTGATGGTTTTTGGGTGCATCTCCAGTGAGGGTTGTGTCCTGTCTCTGTATTTTTTTCTGACAAACTTGGGCTCTATTCAGATGGCTACTTAGAGTTGCTGCACACTGCAATTAAGGCCTTAATATCAAGGGTCTCCAATGGCAAATGACCTGTATGTATGGCAGCAGGATTCGGCATGCAACCACACCTCTTAGAAAAGTCAGAATTGGTTGTTGGAAAATGTTTACAGCTTGCCCAGTGCCAATGTTTGGTTGCCAATTCTTTGGATCAAAGCCCATCAGACTACTGTGTGTGTGGCACGGCTCACAGACATCAATCGCCATGCCAGGAATGCAAAAGCCCAACTGATCAACAGAATTAAGGCTATTTCTGAGACCCTCCAGAAATGGCCTTAATTTGGTTGATCAGTTGGGCTTTTGCAGATTGAGGCTGTGACTGAAGTTAGTGGTAGCTCTTTTAAGTGAAACTTGTTGATGTTATTGAAGTATCTGTGCCAGGTGCAGGTGAAATTTCTTGTCATTACATTTTTTTGGTATTACTGAGTATTTTTATTTTTTCTTAAGGAATTCAAAATTATGCCAAACATGCTGTGTTTTTTTTTTCCTATTAAAATAATGCTTTTTATTTGTATGAAAGCTTTGTGTTCAAAGCATCTCAAATTTTAAACTTTAAGTAGACCCATAACTGAAGGACACTAACATTCCCTACTAAATATTTTAAAAAGTTCATATTTAGGTTTCATACCTATAATATATATGGTCTTATTTGTAAGTATGTACTGACTTTTTGTAAATTAATAAATTAAAAAAATATTTTGTGCAAATGCCACAGCTCTGTACAAAGTATATTTACATATTTAATTTTGTTGATTTTTGCAGATATGGATCTTGATGATATTGATGAAAGTGAAGATAATGTTACTGAAAATGGAAATGGGTTGTCTTGTTCAGCACCTCCTTGTTCCTCTCTTCCATCATCTGGCAAGCACTCGCTCAGCCTTGGCGACTCTCTTGGATCCTCCATTCAGAGTCTCGAGTCTGCTCACATTGACGACCTGACGAAGTCGGAAGATGTGCCTCACGTCAACACTCCGTGTGACCCCCGTCCTTTGTCTGTGGCCTCCTTGGGGCCAACAAGTGCCACAGCATCTCCCAAAAGTTTATTTTCTCGCTTAAGCAAAACTTTAGAGGACAGAATTGGTAAAATAAGGTCTGAAAGAGGCAAAAATCATAATTTCCCCTCTCATGACACTGATCTCTCTCACTCCGGTTTTATGGATGATGAGTGCATATCATTTTCACACCTTGCATCCGAGTCTAAGAATGATGAACTCTATTCCAAAGTTCCTGACAATTCCCCATTGGAGGCATTTGTGCCAGCAGGTCCTAAAGTACAGTCTAGTGAGAGTGAACTTTTGGAAGAGCTGCGCCTCAAGGAGAAGAGACTGTCATCTCCAAGCATTTTCGACATTCAGTTCAGAAACAGGAAAGAAGGCCGCTCCTTCACAGGGATCTCGTTGAAGTCTTCGTTGGCAACCAAAGCTGGGAGTGTGTCATCTCCTTCCAAGCAGCTCCCTCCTTTGGATTTTTTGGACTCGTCCATAGAACACGGAGTGGAGGCAGCAGAGGACACACTATTGTCTATTTTGGATGGCAAGTCAGTGCATTATTCATCAGCTCCTGAAAGGTCTCGCCAAAATCAAAGTAGTCTTGCTGATAAGTTGTCTTCAGAGACTCAACAAGAGCCTGAACCTGATGACTCTGAGATCTGTGGAAGTCTTTGGATGGCCAAGATTTCACAAAGAGTTCCTGTTATATTTCAATGCTACTGGAAAGTTTCTTTTGGCATTGCTGTATTTATTATTTGTTTTTTGTTACCCTTGCCAAGTTTTCTGGCTGGCATGGCATTTGGTCTGAGCTTGTCGTTAAGTGTTGCCTATGCGATTGCGTCATTTTTCCTTTCACCACCCCTGCCATCACCATCATCGTCACTCTCTGAACCCATCATAGAAGAGGCTTTTGAGAAACAACAGCTAAACTTATCGGCATCTCCTAGTCACGAAGATTTTAATTTCAAGGTTTGTATTGCATCACAAACTTGAGAATTATGTGCAAGCATTTTGTAGTGAACTTCATCTTGCATTCTATTATTCAGACGTTCAATCCATGTGTATTAGGTTATCTTAATTTAGGAGTTCTTTTCTCTATTCAGGGCTGGCTGAACAAGCTGGATGGAGACTACAACCCTGATGACCACCACATCTCCAAAACACACGGTGTGTTCGTGCGCATAAGAGGGACCCAGCTACTGGTCGACCACCCCCGCAAGAGGATCCGAAAGCATGCCCACTTTGAGGAGAAGCTGGACAGTGGGGGTTTCGTGCACCACAGGGAGTACGAGCTCACAGGGGCCAGCGTGTTGCTGGAGCCTGACTACCTCCCTCGACGGTGGCTCTGGAGCCGCAAATATCCCGTGTGTGTGTGCCTGAGGAGGACGGCACGAGTCATGGCTCGGCCTGCAGCAGCTGACTGTGCCTCTCCCACAACCTCCCCGGCAGACGGTAAATGAGATAGTCTCCTCTCTGCATTGGTGCTCTGGGTGAGGTAATCATCAGTGATGATGGTGCATGAGTGTTGATGATGGTGCATGAGTGTTGATGATGGTGCACGAGTGTTGATGATGGTGCACGAGTGTTGATGATGGTGCACGAGTGTTGATGATGGTGCACGAGTGTTGATGATGGTGCACGAGTGTTGATGATGGTGCACGAGTGTTGATGATGGTGCACGAGTGTTGATGATGGTGCACGAGTGTTGATGATGGTGCACGAGTGTTGATGATGGTGCACGAGTGTTGATGATGGTGCACGAGTGTTGATGATGGTGCACGAGTGTTGATGATGGTGCACGAGTGTTGATGATGGTGCACGAGTGTTGATGATGGTGCACGAGTGTTGATGATGGTGCACGAGTGTTGATGATGGTGCACGAGTGTTGATGATGGTGCACGAGTGTTGATGATGGTGCACGAGTGTTGATGATGGTGCACGAGTGTTGATGATGGTGCATGAGTGTTGATGATGGAGCATGAGTGTTGGTGATGGTGCATGAGTGTTGATGATGGAGCATGAGTGTTGATGATGGTGCACGAGTGTTGATGATGGAGCATGAGTGTTGGTGATGGAGCATGAGTGTTGGTGATGGTGCATGAGTGAGGTAAGCAGACATACTGTGAGACATGGGAAACATATCAACATTATATTATTCACGTGAATGTGAAATTTCATAATTCTGAACACAAGTTGCTTGTTCTACTGAAAAGATGAAGCTTTGACCCAGTGGCACTTGAACATTTTTTATGCGTGTACTCCTAAGAAAATTTACCGCAGCCGTGCACCTCTTGCTAAAACCTGCCTGCTTAATAAAGGATAATGGAAAGGAGTCTGGTCAGTACTCTGCAGGCAACTAAAAATATATTAATTACCTGCCAGCAAGCGAGATGATGCTCATACTTGCCGTCACACATCCCTAATTGGCAAACACTGCACTGAGCGATCAGTGGGAGGAACACTGCACTGAGCGATCAGTGGGAGGAACACTGCACTGAAAGATCAGTGGGAGGAAACATTTGCGATCGAGTCACGTTTGTGGAGTGGGCAGTGCCGAATTTTTGAATTTTTTCTTTGTATCTGTTCTTGCTGCAACTACTTAAAATAAAATGTAATTATACTAGTTATAGTTTTAACATCCAATAAAATGGAGGAATTCAAATGTTTTAATGATGTGTAGATCATTTGGAAAAACGATAATAATAACAAGTCATAGTTTTTAACTTGCAATGAAATGTATAGTTTTGATGAACACATCCCCAGAAGATGAGGAAGACAAAGGCCTGACAACTGACGACGACAACGACATGCCTGAAGCTGGGGCTGCGTCCTGCAGCACAGCCGAGGTGGACTCGTTTGAACACGTCACTGAGGACATGTGTGTGGAGGAGCTCCTGTACTTCTTTGCACGCACAGACCGGGAGAAGGAGCTGTGGTGAGGCTTCCTCCTGCCAGGGGTGATGTGAGGGTGGCCAGGGTGTAGTCCTGCCAGGAGTGTTGTGAGGGTGGCCAGGGTGTCAAGGGGCTCACACTTTGGTGTCTGATGAATAATGAAACTGGAGGTTGGTTGCTCATTAGCAAGAAGAAAAACAGCAATTAACTCTTGTTTGTATTTTCTGGGGATTTATGGCCTTATTCATGAAAATTATAGGCTAATAAAAGTGTGTGTATATATATATATATAGATATATATATATATATACTATAGAAGAATATATATACTATATAGAATATATGTATATAGGCTCAAATTATATAGGCTCAAATGATGGAGCACGGCATTGGGTGGCATTGTGAAGCAACACAAGAGGATACGATCCTTGGTTGCATTGTGGGAGAAATGAGAGTCCTTTGATGAGCTCACTACGGGGGCATCAGGAGGAGGGGAGGCATTTGGTGATGCCGGGTTAGAAAAGCACATCTAAATTGACATACCGGCAGTTGCAAACAGATCTGTTGAATTGTTGTGCCTGCATGCTGTACTTTGAAGTTAATCAAGTAAATTAGAGGGTGCTGCAGCAGACCTCTCCGGGTACCATTGCAGACCTGGTGGGGTACTGAAGCAAAACTCTACGGGTGCCGATGTGACAGTTGACGAGTGTGACATGGCAGGTTCCGGCGGCTGGTGTCAGCAGCGCAGGGCAGCAGTGAGGCACCCTCGGCTGACGACGTCTTCCAGACCTACATGGAGCGGCTCATGTGCCCGGTGCTGGCGGCCGCACCTGAGGTCTCCTGGATCAACATCTTGGTAGGCAGACTCCTCTACGACTTCCTGCACAACCCCTACTGGGCCAACAAGGTGAGCCGTGGCGTGGTGCTCTGCGGGGCTGGGCTGCGACATGCTAGTTGTGTGAGCCCCAATGGCACAGTACAGCTGTGTGTGGGCCCCACTGTGTCAGTGCAGCTGTAGGGGCCCCCTTGCACCAATGGCCTACGTTAGTGTCTGAGCAGACAAAACGAACTGCATCGAGAGTTCGGCCGGGCAGACTAGCTGGGCTGCACACGTTTGTTCTTTCCCCCAGTCTTTGGGCTGCACTCCTGTGAAACAGAAGCTCTGTTAGCAGCTCTGTTGTTTCTGACGTGTTACTCTCAGACGTGTGCATCCTTCTGTGTGTGTAGGGGGGGGGAGTGCTCAAACCATCGTATCTTCGTTCCACCATCCAGAGTTACGAACTTTATAGCTATTGATCTTTTTTTTAGAAGAATTCTCATTGTTCGTTCTAGGGCGTAGCAATCATATTGTAAATAAATAACAAGCAACTAGGTGTTGAAAATGAAATATATTCAAGAAGAATGGTTTATTAGTAGGGAATCTAACCCTGAGTATAAAAAGAAACACGATCGAGTATTAAAAACATATGGAAAGAAACACCAAAATGTACTCAAGTTTTTTTACACGCAAGATGACAGTGGAGGAACTTTTTAATTTTGTCTTAATCTTTTTCTTATTTTAGAAACGTGAATTTTTTTCCACGTAAAGTTTGTTACGTAATTTACATCATGTTTTTTACCGTTTCAGATGACATTCACTGACAATGTAATTTTACGAAACCAGACTGGTATGAGTGTTAATATAAGTTTTTTATAGCAACGATCGTGTTTTTTTTTTATTTAAAGGGAATTTGATTCCTTTATGGTGATCTTGTGTGCATTTTGTGCACTTCTTGTTCATCATTGTGCATTGGAGATAATTTATTTGAGCGCATCATAGAATTTTGCTGCCCACTGCCATGTCAATGCTCTTCACAGATCCAGGAGCGCATCCAACGCAAGCTGAGCAAGGTGCACCTGCCGCCTCTCGTGGGGGAGCTGGTGGTGTGTGGCGTGAAGGTGGGGCGCGCCGTCCCTCAGCTCCTGTCAGTGGACGCGCCCGTCCAGGACAGCAGGGGCCTGTGGTGTGACCTGAGCGTGCAGTACGACGGCGACTTGACCATGACCATCGAGACGAAGATCGACCTCATGAAGCTCAAGCGCAGCGACAGCAACCTGAGCGGCGGCACCAGCAGCCCGGGCTGTGGCCCCACTGACGCCTGCGCTCGACAGCCGCGCTCGTGCTCGAGGTTTGCGTCGCACGGCGTGCAGTTCCGGGAGCTGCACTTCGACACTGACACTGACGACAGCGTCGCGTCCAGCACTGATGACGAGGAGGCCGCCCCCAGCAGCGAGGTGGCCAGCGTGGCCTCTGATGGGTCCTCCCCTCCAGGGGGCGGACGGCGTCTCATGAAGCTCGTGGACACCCTCGCAGGCTCCCGTTACTTCCAGCAGGCCACGGACTGGGGCATTCTCCGGAAGGCCATGAAGGGCGTGAGCAACACTCGGATCGTGCTCTCGGTGCGAGTCCAGAAGCTGCGGGGCGTCTTGGCTGTGAATGTGCCCCCCCAGCCCTCCGACAGGCTCTGGTACGGCTTCAGGACGCGCCCTGAACTCGTCATGAAGGCCGAGCCGAAGCTGGGGGAGCAGCCGTTGTCTCTGCCCTTCTTGTCCAACTTCATAGAGCGGCAGCTACGGAAGGTGTTCGAGAAAATCTTTGTGCTGCCCAACATGGACGACCTCGTCGTGCCCATCATGTCCCCTCTGCTGCCTGGCCAAGTCACTCTGCCCAAACCCCCCTGGGAGACGGGGGACCCCTCCCCCACCGCTACCCAAGTTCCTCTTCCTGATTTTGAAATCTCAACCACTCCTGTGTAGTAACTGCCCTGCCTCCCCTCCCTGCCTCCCCTGCTTGTGGGTACCGGGGCTGCTCGCATCTGGTCACTGCGTGGATGTGGAGATCGGAAAACTATTTTTTAGACCTATTTTCTCCTTACTAGAACTGGTCTTGCGTGTGAACATGTGTCTAGAAGACTGCATGTGTGTGGATAAGTCCAGAAGTCTTTCTGTATTAGTGTGTGTGCACATGCGTGTACGTGTGTGTGAATTTGGAAGACTGCGTGTGCGTGTCTTGTGAAACTGACAGAAACGACGCTCACGAGCACAAGGGTGTTGAGTATGTGTGTGGCTACACAGGCAGGCGTCGAGGCCTGTTTGCTGAGCTTCATCCCGCACCTGAGGGTGGTGGGGCACTTCTGGAGGGGGCGCGTCCGTTTCCTTGTGCCCCTGTACGCAGGGGGCAGCTCTGATCCTCATGGTACCATTTATAACGAGCGCAACTATTGCAAAGAAAAGAAACTCACAATTTGTTGCATAAATAAAATAATCGTCATAATTTAGAACACGTAAGAAAAATTATGCACTTGTATTTAATGGTATGAATTATTTAATCGAATGTAATTGTGCATTGCATACTTCTTTGGTGTTTTGTGGTCTTCATTTCATTGCTGTGAAGCATGACGCGGTGCTTGAGTGCCCCCAGTTGGTGCCTCGAAGTCGAAGCTCAAAAATGTTCATAACTCTGCACTAAGTTCCTCCAGTTGGAAAAGGCAAAACTGACCACACGTTGACCTGAATAATAAAGCACTCGCCCCCCCTGGCAGCGGAGGATGGAGTGCCACGTCTGGTCGTGCCGGCCGTCACGCTCACGGCATATATTTAAAAGCGACAGTCGCGTGCATGAAGCGCTGCTCGTGTTCCAGCGAACGACCGCCCTGCAGTCGTCCTCCTCACGCAGCTGTGGCCAGTCGGGCACGCGTCAGACAACGCGGAAAATATTTGTGGCATAAAAAAGAAATAGGGCGGGGTATAAGCAGCGGACCAAAAGATAAAGCGCTTGTACGCTGGAACCGATCTGGCGCTCCATGTGGGGGACGACTGTACAATTAGCCTTGACAACACCGTGTTGCATTTACAGTTCACGTGGCGACGGTGCTGAGTAGATGTTAGACGAGATCCTGTGCGACCACAGGTGTATATGTTCGAGGTTGAACTTACTACTAAGCCACCTTGTGGTGACAGAGGTAGTTTTTATTAGTTCGAGTCTCGATCAGTCTCATTTGTTCAGCATGTCTAAAACTGCTTTGTCGGATTTTGAAAGTCTATTTGAAGTTTATCAGAAAATGAGAAGCCTCTAAGTTTGCTAAGGAGTTTTAAGCGAGTTTCATGTGGCTTCAGCATTTATAACAAATAAGAGCCTGAGACCAGGTGTGATCCTGTTCAGTATTACTCCGTTAACGGTCGCTGTCGACATATGTGGACGCCGTGGTTGGTGTGTGCACTTAACCACCGTCGGTTACGCAGACCGTGTGACTGCACCGCGAGCGAATTGAGCATCTCCGTCGGGGTGAGACGGCACACCGGTGTCGGCCGGGCTTAAAGGAGGTTGTCCCTGTACGACCCCCAGTCTCGCGGTGCCTGATGGTGAGAGTCGCCCCCGCACCCCCTGCTCCACATCTCTGGATGGTGAAGAAATGCGTTATCATATTATAATGATTGATCATGAAGTATTTATTAACTGTATCGAACCTGAGTAACAAGTACGAACGTTGGTGCTGTGTGTTATGAATATAGAGAAGAAATCCGGTGGTTTTTACCCTGTTGACCTGCACCGGCCGGGCGGCGGCGTTGCATTTACCCGCTCTGTATAGCTGGCGGTGACTGAGGGGATGGAACAAACACGGCGTTCACGTGTGTCGACAGGTTAATTAATGAACACCGACCGACTGAACTGCAGTAAGACTTTTTTGTGATGCCTGCAGTCCGCACAAGCAGTGGGAAGTCGATGCAGTCGGCTCCTTTGTGCATGGAACTCGTCGTTTTTTCAGGGTTTGATCCCTGTCCTGCAGCAGGCCTCGTGCGCCTGTGTCGCTCGCTTTTGTATCTTCTGTGTTAGGTTTTGTTGGCGTTTTCTAGATTTTTATGGGTCTTCAGTATTTACAGCGCATCGAAGGATGTCCTATGTTTAGTTTCGGTACACTCTCTCCATAAGTTAGTGGCCATCGAGTCACCCGTTGCAAGTTACGGAATTCCTGAATTGGTGCGTGATTTACTTTGTAGGTTTGTTGTTCGTCACGCCGGAACGCGTGAAACCGTTTCTTTCGTTCATAATTTTGATGGTTCACGTCCTGCACATCTTGGGGGCCTGATGACCCTCGGAGGATGGGTGGGTGACCGACCTGTTCTGGGACTCCAACTGCATTTGAAGCTTACCGTGTAACCTGAATATGAACCTGAAACTTAGTCTCACTGTTAGAAACACATGAAATGTGGCAACGGTGGTTAAATCTCTTATAATAATAATAACAATAATAGTGATAATATATTGATATTTACAAATTTACCAATCTTTACCCCCGCACGCCTGTTACCCACAAGTGCGTGCGGTCTTCCTTGGTGATTTTGTTGAACTTAACTTTCTCCATTTCAATTGTTGGATTGCATCATCGACCGCTTAACGTCCTCGTCCAGTTTGGACATGGAATTGGCCCCAGTAGCCATGCATTGCGTTACTCGTGTTGCTTCCACCTCAGCAGTTTCTTCGAATTTGTTTTCGATAAGAAAAGTAAATGAGCCTCTGCCTACGAAAACGAACTTGTTAACGGTTGTTTGTGCAACAGTGGGTTCAGTTGGTCCCGTAAGACTTTACCTTCGCTGGACCTTGTCTGTTTCTTTTTTTGACCTTGCTATTGTTGTCAGTCTGGGTGAAGACACGACATTGCCTGGTCTGAACTACTGGTGTGCAGCAGGAGCTCAACATCGCTCCTGGCACGAGTTTCTCTGTTACTTTAGAGCGTCTTTCCGTGCCTGTTGTCTCCCTGCAAATTTTCATCTCTCTGTGTCGCCAGTTGTGCAGGACGAGCTGTCAGGTGCACCTGCACGGGCCTGACATCCGTGTTCTGCGCTGCATTCAGGTGCATCAAACGGGACTGTGATCGCTACAGACTCCAAGCCCTTACATCGTCTACGAGAGTTTTGAGAGAGGTCGTACGGGCGGTTGAGTTTAGGGACATCAGTTGAGTGAAATTGATCCCGGGGAGTAGTGAAGGGAAGGGGAGATAACAAACCTCAGTAGAGGCACACGTCTGTGTGCCTGTGCGTGACGTGAGGCTGTGGAATGAAGCTGGTAGTGCTGGGGCTCTGTGGCGCAGTAGTTTTGCCTTCTGCTCAAGAGGTCTCCGGATCGATTCTAGGCGTGCGCGCAGCTAATTTTCACGTGGTCGTGGACTGCTTTCATTGGGACTGAAAAGTTCGACCCCACATTCCACACGGCGCCCCCGTGTCGTGACAATAATCTTAAGGCATTTAAAACGACGTCTCTTTGTTGGAAAAAGATTCTTTCCTTCCGTTGCTCCGAAGAGGTTATCATGGCAGCCAGTTGCAGGGTTAGTCCTGAGAGGATTTCTAGCTCCACCTGCAGAGCTCAAATGACGGGTGCAGACTGAGCAGGTCGTGCCCTCAGCAGCTCGTGCCAGAGATCAGCTCTGAGGAAGTCCAAATTGTATTTCACGACGTCATTTTGTTGCGTACACGAGTGTATGCGTTCTACTGAGATATGTGTGGTAAAGATGTAGTTGATTTTTGTACCTTTGTATTGCCGGTAGTAAGGACAAATGTTTGATTTTCGTGGGAATATAGCTGCTTTGATGTTTAGACTTTAGATAGACTTTTGAGACAAATTTTCAATGTATCGATGTTGCGGTGTACACGGTAGAGCCTCGAGTCTTTCTAAAATGATATTTCCGGTAAGTTAAGTCACATGAGAAGGTGTGCTGTACAGTTTAGTTGGTGTTAGTTGCGACATGGTGGCGCGCTGTGTGGCCGTTGCTCAAGAGGAAGAAGTTAGAGAAGTGCGACTTGCGTTTGTTGCCGTGTCCTTCATAGCCATGAATTACTGTAATTTGATCTCAAGACTCCCTCCTCTAAGTAAAATGCTCGTTATTTTCTCTGCTTTTGATAGGTGGGTTCTGTCGCCGTAAATTTCCGGGCCTTCGAGAACTGACGATGCATTTACGTTGTTGCGCGAGGAATGATCGTATGTTTTCGTTTCGTTTTCGCTTTCCGGAACACGGCAGTGGTGCCGCGCCTGCGTCGTGTTTGAACTCGCTAACAGGAGCTCACGATGCGTGCACCTATGTTGGCTCACGATGCGTGCATTAATAGCGTTACAGGTTGCAGGACGGGACAGTTTACTGTGAACCATAAATTTCACATCACGATGTGGTGGAGATATGTTAATTTATTAGCGTCATCGCTAGGTAGCTTGAGCAACACGATGTAAATGATACCATAATTCCGTTAACGTGACAGGGCGAGTGTTGAATGTCTCGTCAACGCTGTATTTGTGTGGAGGCTCTGGCTATGCTTTGTTCCTCATAGTTTTTATGAGCTCACTTGTTCTCGTTGATTTTACCCCATTTTCGGCTGCTCTGTACGGGGCCTGGCCGAGCCGTAAGTATTATTCAAGAATTTTGTTCCTGAGTGTGGGTTTGTTAGGCCGAGATTTTCATGGCCGTGTGTCCGTCGAGAATGTCGACTTAAATTCTAAGCGCTAAGCCGTGTTCAAGCTCTCCTTTTTTGCTGATGTAAATATTTGTTTTGGTACCTTGTTCGATGAGCCGTGCTTACGTCAGGCATAATCCAGCAGAGCCCTACATTCTCATCTTGTACTTTGGTTTAAAAATGGTGCGAATGCGCACTCAAGTCCATGAAAAGTGAACAACTGCCTCCGCGGTATTGTATCCATTCAAGAAACAAGTTGATGCTCTTGCGGTAGAGAGCCAGCGTGGCTTCTCAGCCACTCCAAAAAAATAATAAAGACACAGATGACCATCCTAAAGGCCCCTTCAAATCTCACGGACAGCAGCCACAGACGCATTACTGCCGGGNCGATGGGTGCTGGGCATCCTCCCCCACTGTTGACCTGCCCATGTGGCGGCGGTGCATTCACACAATCTGTGTAGTCAACAGGGACCGTGTGAGTGCAACAACCACGGCGTCCACATATGTCGACAGTGATGTTTAACAAGTTTGCCAAACGAACTTGGAAACAATCGCATGATTGTTGAACTCTTTTAAATTTGGTTAGTTGTGCGAATAATTCCTCTGTATTCCCTTCTTTCTTGTATTCAACACCCACCTTGTACCGGGCACNCCCCCTCCCAACACACACCATGGGGGCGCCACCACCCAAGTTCAGTGAAGGCAGAGCTGCGCGTACTGGCGCACAGTTATTGTGTTTCAATGCTTTGAATGTCGTACTAGAAATGATGGTGTGCATCAATTTTCGGAGGGGGAAATAAGGGTTTGGTGTCCCTCTCCTCTCCCTGTCTGTTGTGAACCTTAGAAGGCTGTGTGTGAAATATACTGGACCCTTCCATATATCAAACTATATAACGCGTGTCCTGATCTTCCAAACTCCGATAATAATTTCATTCTTCTTGCTTCTGATGAATATTAGAAGTTCTTTTTCACTGGCCAGTACTGCCGCTTGTGTGACGCGCGTGTAGCATTGTGTGCAAACACTTCACTGTGTAGAATCACACGAAGTCGAGCAGATGTTTAGCTCTACTCATTCTCTTCAGGTTAGGTCTTGGCGGTTGTGGTAAGGGTGCATCTTGAGTGTCCATACATGAACGAAACTCGCGCTGCGACGCAGCGGTAGCTTAATTTTATTCGAAGAAATTACGTTTAAACCAAAACCAATTGTGTTCCTCTTTTGATGGGCGTGATGCTGAGTGATGGTGAGTCACTCGTCAGTCTATACAAATTTGTGATCCTCCTCAGCGCAAATGAATGATGGGTATTTGTGGGCCGGTCAAGTAGAGCTACCTACGTTAGTTAAAATGCATTGAAACACGTAAGGCCTGCATTTTTGTTGCGCGGGTAAACCAGGCCTTGTGCCGCGGGCACACGTAATCGGGACTGACAGACACTAGTGATTAGTTCAGGGCTGTTGTGATGCTCACAGTCGAAAAATAGCAAAACTAAATTTTGGTAGAGTTTGATTTCTGTATGGAGACGTTTGGGTCACCTGCTTAGGTGTGGTACATAGTCGATGTCGTCATTCCTTTTTTTTTAGTGACGGATATTTATATTTGTGATGATTTTGCAATATACGTGAACGTATGGCTGCTTGTTTCCCTGCTGGCGTATTAACTTTGGGTAGATCAAAACTACATAAAACATGCTTTGCAGATACGGCAAGTCATGTGACGTATAAAAACTGTATTCAAATATTGCTAGCTTTGCTATTTACAGCGCCTCGACAAAAGTTTACTCTGGGTGGGTAATCCACCAATATTTTTTTCTTTAACTTCGGGCTGTAACATGAGGGCACTTTTCTAGGTCTTTGTTAACGTCATCACCACGCTAGAGGTCTTAAAAGATCTCCTGGGCCGCTATTTAGAAGTTAGTCTGGCGTCACACCCTCCCTCTCTCACTCCCCCACCTAACAAATAACACCTCACAACACGATCATTTCTTTTAATTTCGTCGGTGTTTCCTTAGTTCGCTAACTGGCAAGATAATCTGGGCAACAGTTGCAGACGATAACTGCTTTGCTCTCTTCATAATAAGGCCGCAAACGCTCAAAATACGAAAACTTAGTCACAAAATACCATCAGACTGGAAAACAAGACAATTCGACTCTCTCACAACAGCTGTCAAAGCGACACTGCGCGACATTCGTACGCCATTGACAGCAGACAAGTCGTAAACAACGGAACACGTCAATGTTAAATCCCACGAAGGGGGGGGATGTAAATGAAATGCATGCTCGTCATCAGCGCATATTATCATCAGTAGTAGTAACGGCACAAATTTTTCCACCGCTTGAGTGCCGTAGATCACTTCGTGCAGCATCTCACACTATAGAAATCAGAAATAGTAAATATTCCAAGAAATTTACAAGTCAGTCTAAGGATAGACATGAAATAAAAGTATATGAGATGGATCAGCAGCAGCCCCAGTAGTTGTAGTAGTACAGAGTGGGCCATAAGTAAGACCCCCTTCCAAATTATCACATCACTGGTACAGCAACGGGGGCAGAGGTTGTCCAGTGTATCAGTGCTACCGTCGTGGGTGAGGGTACCTTACTTGTGGCCCACCCTGTAGAAGTAGTAGAAGTAAACCATTTAGTAATAAGTGACCATTTAGTAGTAAGGGGTGACTCAGAATCCCTCAATTCTGCCTAGAAACGCAAACTAGACTTGTAGGATCAGCAGTTGCCAAAAAATGGGTGGGCAGCGGGCACCCCAGGGGCTCGGCCCAGGTGTACGGCGCGGGGCCCTCAAGAGACTCCAGGCAATACTCGACCTCGTCAAGAGTCGTGACGACGCGCGGCAAACTCGTCCCTGTCAGGGTACCCGTCCTCGCCTCACGCCTGACAACGCGAGAATGAGGGTTTTCCTTATCGTTTGCTTAGTCGAAAACTCTTGAACTGTGCAACTAAATTTGTGTTTCTGGTGCAAAATAAGCAGATCCTGAAGCGTATGTTATCAATAGTTTACTGCTACTACTAAACTCAAAAATTCGTTCTTGTCTCGGCCCCTTAAACAATATGCACGTTTCACCCCACGCGCCAGGTGCAGCACCCATGCCTGCAGGTGCCAAGCAGGTGCAGCAGCAGCAGCACCCAGTTTCACCACACCATCGCCATCTTGCTGGAACTAGTGACGTCAGGGATACCAGGTGTGACCCTTTATAAACATCAACAGATTTCTCTTTACAAGTCTCCAAAAGTTGAGTACAGTCTATGTTTCGCATATGAAAAGCGCTCACTACTGTCCGGACATCCAAATAAATGTTAATACAGCGATGCAATTACAAAAAATATATAATAAAGAGAATATATACATTTGTAGTCATAAATATTAGCTTACAACTGTTAAAGCTTTCCGAAGAGTTGTTGAAGTGTTCGTAAAACTATTAGTAAAAGTGCACTTCATACAAAAAACGTGCATAACTCTCATCGAAGAATACAAATATTTAACAAAAAGTTAAGAAGTCGTTAGTTGCATAATAAACAAAGGACAGCTTAGTAAATTCCCCCCCGAAAGACCTATCTACGAAAGATAGAATTCCGAAAGGCCTATCTATAGCTGAGGTAAGGGAACAGTGCCCCCTGGGGACGCCAATCCCTTGATAGACAAGTCTAACTAACCTAATCTTATTCCTTCCCTACGCCCCCGGGCTGGGTAGTAGAGTAGTACAGTCCCATTTCTGATATCCACCAGACCACGATGTGCCTCTCCTAGGAGAGAATGTCTAAACCCGAACCCCACCCACCGTCGTGCAGCAAAAGCCTTAACATGAAGCTATCGGTAGAAGCGTCCCATCACGAGGCTGCAACACCACTGATGGTGCCTAACAACATGAGGAACAATTAAGTCATTCGTTCATTTAATTTTTGGCGTCGTTAGGCGTTCACATTCCATGCGCTTGTGCGCACATTCACCTAAGTTGTAGACGAAACAAAAGGAATTTAAAAGTAAACTGGAATATTTCTGACGTCCATCATTGACGACGACAGCGGTCCTTGTAGCTGGAAACACGCACCGGCCTTTATGGTCTACAAGGCCTTTATGGTCTACAAGGCCTTTATGGTCTACACCACCGGCCTTTATGGTCTACACCACCAGCCTTTATGGTCTACACCACCGGCCTTTATGGTCACCAAGGGCTCACAGAACAAGGGACCAATACCCGTCAGAGGGCAATTTCACACGACCTTCGAGCACTAATTTCGCTGCTGCATGCCTGCCTCCCAAGACTCCCACAGCCTCCCAATCGAGCAGCAGCGCCAACAGCAGCAGCAGCGGCGGCGGCGCACTCCCCCAATAGAAATAAGGCACCGCTGAGGCAGGCCCGAGAGCGCGTCAGATGTCGAGCAGCTTAGCGGTGCTCTCATTTCTCTTGGGCTTGTCGGCCTGTCCCTCCTTGACCATGACGAAGTGGTGGTACAGCGAGCGCGTAAAGTCCGTCATGAGGTCGGGCGTGGCTTCGGGCAGGTCGGACACGTGGACGGCAGGGGAGCCGGACATGACAGCAAAGGGGGGCACCACAGTCTCGGGCGGCAGCACCGTGTTGTCGGCTATGCGACAGCAGTCC
>VOMN01078500.1:0-15048 GCA_014899125.1 Orchestia grillus | reverse complement strand
AATCGAAAAACTCATTACTTAATTTGGTATGCGCATTTTGGTCTCTGAATTCTCATTTAAATCTATGCAATGTGATTGCTACAGTTTACTCCCACAGCATCATTATCGGCCGCGTCTCCTATTACCCTATTATGGAGTTCTAGGTCAGGTCAGAATGCGTTTACACTTTGGTAGGATATGAAAGACACGCTGGTGGAAAACTTAACTCAATATATTTGGAGAACGGAAATGGTTTGATTGTCCACTAGGACCGATAATGTGCTTCGTTAATTGGGTGTGAGTCTTATGTCAAGGTGTTGCCCCGCGGAAATAGCATCTGCCAATGGACGAGGTCTTGATCGATCCAGAAATAGCCAATCTTCGAGGCCGGAACGTATGTGAAGCGTGCTGTGTACATAGTCTGGGCCCAAATGAGGACCGAGTCTGTATGGAACGTAACGCTGGATTAATGTGCTCTAGAGATGGAAGTCCCCAATTGTTATCCAGCCACTGCAACACCTTCACTATAGTCTGACTTCGTTACATGCCTTTAGGTTTCTGTAAGGTAACTTTAAATCCTTAAGTTCTTGGAGTAACGGTGCTGAAAATTCCCCAAAGAGTGAAACCTGACCTAAAAGGAAAGTTAAAAATCGCTGAAGGTGATTTTTAAAAACAGGATATAGTTCGGCAAACTGGCAAATAAACTCACTTGACTCACTTGACTGCGCGTGTGAATTATTAAAATAAATGATCATTAACTTTCGGAACACCAGGAAATTATTAGATCTCCCACTATAGCAGGAAAGGCAACTCAATAGACACCACAACGCATGATAAAATAGTAATAATTACAGAGGCTTACCTGAATCTTTAGCCCTCTAAATAAGCAATTTTATAGGGATCACTACTCACAGAAAAAGGAATACGGAATCTAGATGAAGTAAGTCAAGCATAGGTTAGAATAGGTCAAGTAGAATAGCTAGAGAATTAGTCTTAAGGGTATTCATGATACCTATGTATACATACACTGCAGCTCGTGTTGTGAACTGCACGGCTACTAGAAACAAACTGCCTCCCGGTTGGCGTTGCCACACGTGGGCGCGGAAGCCAGGATGTTGCCAGAAATATTTTATGAATCCTAAGACTTCTAGAAATATTCTCAATTATTACAGTAATTATACGTTCTATTTAACAACCGTAAAATATGCACGGAGAAGATAATTAAAAGCCCATACAAAGATCACCACGCATGCTATTGAATATACGTGAAAGATTGCACGAGCTGAATAATTGACTGAATAAAGAAATGCACGTAGATTGAATAATAAAAAACCATGGCAGGGTGCAGAGGTAATTACGCATGTGAATGGGATGTAAAAATATGAATAAATCTACATGAAGATATGACAATATAGCAATCGACAATCGATGAGCAATCGACACCTGCTTGTTACCTGGTTCGAGGTCATGTCAGAATGCGTTCTTACCTTGGCAGGACAAGAAAACACTCACTGAGCTGGAAGCTTAGCTCATATATTTGCAAACGCAGAAATGTCTCCGGTCTGTAGAAGTCGGTATTGTGGTCTTCGTGAGTTTTGAATGCACATTGTGTGATTGTGGTGGCCAAGTCGGAAACTTCTGCCAAATGGGCGAGGTCTTGATCGCACCAAAAAAACAATCTTCTTAGGCCAGTTTTGAGGAGTGTTGCCATGCGTGAAGTTGAAAGGTGAGGACCGAGTTGATACGTTCGTCTTCCAAAAACTAGCTCCCAAATCGTTTTTGTAAAATGAATCAAAATTTGATATGTTTAATGAGAAATATTTGAGCGAATTTTAGTCTCGAATTATTTGAAAAATAATGTTGAATCTTTCTGAAACGCTTTGGCTGTAAATTAAATTAAAAATCTTAGAATTAAGTTAACGGTATATTACGTGTAACTTAACTTTAAAACTTTAGCCTGGTTAGGAGTGTACATTCTACCGCGCGCTACATGCTAATTTGATGCACGTGTGGTTGTACGTTCGTAACTCGAATCACATCCATAGTGTTAAGATGTAGAATAACTTACGTTAAACAGTAGTTCCACGAAAATATAGTGAAGGCACGCAAAATATAATCATAATGATATAATCGACAAACTACTGAATGCACGCGTGGTTATCGAGTCAACACAACAGCCCGTTGGCGAGGTCGGTAAAACCTCACTAACACTGCTTAAACACATTCACAATCAGATTAAAAACTGCAGCAATGTTCTAAGTCCGTTTAAGACTCAGATGGAAATTTTCTGAGTCCATTTGGACTTACCCAAAAATTTATTATGAATTAAAACTTCTTTGGAGCTAAATCTTACGCGTTGTTATCTCTTCAAAGCACACGATAAAAGTGACGTCGAGACAAAATGGCTTCGGAACGCAGCGCCAATGTTGCCATCTGGCGCGTAAAAAATTTCATGATGGTGAACTTTTTAAGTTGGGTTTTGTTCAGGCGTACGTTCGTTTAGGTTGGCTGGGATAAAGAAACACGGTGGGTTTTAACACTTAATTTGTATATTGGCGTCGTGAAGATTCGGGTCTGATCCCGTGTTAAGTGTTCTTCGGGGTGCGTGATGGTATGGCAGCTTCGTGTATGTGTATTTATTTGCTGGATTCGACGCAGGAGAGAGAGCTTGAGCACACCCGGGAGAACTTCGAAAGAGGCCAGTAGAGGGCGTTAAAATAACGATGATGCGAATAAACCGAGTCTGTGCGGGAACGAAGTGCTGAATCATTTTGCTCAAGAGGTCGAAAAAAACGACATAGCGTAAGCCTACTGGAACCTCCCGGTCTGGTTATCCCTAGTACATGAAAAAAACTTCATTCCCAAAAACTGTTTTATGACCAATATGAGTATGAATATATTCCTAAAAATTGGTTAGTGACAGACGAATTTTACTGCACGGAATTTCTGCGCCATTTGAGAATTAATGATCATAGGGAAAAACAAGTTGTGTGCATAATGCAAATGCATCGGCAGAGTTCAACATAAAGAGACGTTAATGCTAACGTAAGCACATTCGTGTTAATGCACTGAACTGCCGAGGAAGTAAACAGATTAGAATCTCTACCCCAATCGGAAATACACCCATATAAACTCAACTAACACCACGTGTGACAACCTAAGCATAATGCTACANAAAGAAATAACTGATTTTACACCAGTTCCGGCTACACTGCGCCGGCACGTGTTGCCATGCGTTATTTGAACACAGAATCACCGTGATTATATTATTCAAACTGCACTGTACGCTGACAAGAGAAATATGTAAAGATTTGAACGTTAATTTGTTTCACAATCTACTTCTACACCGTCACAACCTTACGAACAAAGACAAAGAACCTTAAGAGTAAATTCTTACGCTGCTTCTACTGCGGGGTTGATTTAAACGAATGACGGCTTCGGCCAGCGCAGCGTGCTTTTGCTGAAGAAATGGTTCTTCCAAATTTTTAACTCTGACTTGTTTGTAAAATAATCACAAATAATTTTCTAATGAAATATTTTGAGGAAGGTCAAATTAATGTATAGTGCCGTCCAAGATAAGCATCTGAATTTTAAGCACGTTTTGATGGCGGATTGAATTCGAAAATTCTTAGAGTTACGTTAATGATCTTTTATCAGTATCTCACTTCAAAATCGACTGGCTAAGAATGTCATGCTACAAACTAATGCATATTATTTCCTATTGCTATATGGACGCAGGCCTTAGTTAGCTGCAGGTGTGTAAAAAAATGTACTCATGTTCATCACCTATCATTCATTATATAATCACCGCATATGAAGGAAAACTCGTTTTTAGAATGATGAATTACTTTGATCCAATTCACAATTTGATGTAGTCCTCTCTAAGGCGTTCAGCTAAGTTGTAATATATATTCTCAGAATAAAGGGTAGTGTGAAGTAGCGGCTGCATGACATGGCTTTCATAGCACGGGATTGAATGGCGAATGGCCTTACTGTTGTACTTTCTTGCCTAAGCCGACCACAATGTAATGAATGACGAACTAAATGAAGATTAACCATGAGCAGATGAAGACAAAGAGAAAATGTCCCCTGGCTGTCGAACACAAGATCGTTAGAGTATTTTGTTTCTGCTAAGTTTTTTGCCATCAGACACCTTTATACTCTACTGATAACCTAACTTTGAAATCAACACAATACTGCGTAAATAGCTGTTTACGTTCAATGTACTTGTGTGTATATTCCCTTTAGTTTCGAGCGAAGCAATTGTAATTTAAGACTAAGCAGTATTATTTCTCATGTCCATCAGAAATGGCAGCTATTGATTTCAATTAAAAATTCGTTTCCAAATGGTGTTCATGAGTACCTGTTGAAAGTAGCATTTCATTCCTTCACTTATGATGGTACATTCGATTTGCGGACGAAAATATATGTCCAGACACCTATCTTATATAAAACGATCATTGTTTTGCCAAACAATTGAGCTCCACGAGGTTAAAAAATGTATCCTCCTTATGCCCACTCCTGCTTTAAAGCTACAGACACTAAACAAGGACTCGGATTTCTTGGGTCAGTATTTAGGAAGATAAGTAAAATTAAATGCTTAAAGAGTGTACAGACTTCTCGAAGTGATTGAGATTACCCAAATTCCATAAGATCGTGTCGATCTTCTGATCCAACTCGACTGCAACATGGGTATTAAAAATTTGGCACTTTCATATCTGTTGAGACTGGGGAATATACTGATCGCTTATTCGGAGCAATATAAAAATAATCCCAATATGAAAAATTTTAGAAACGTAGAACATTGCAAATGGATGCAGAGCTACGGAGAAAAGTTGACCTGTGAAGCGACACCCAAACCACTACGTAAAGCCTCAGGCTCCACCAAATCTGCACTCAGAGCATGACGTGGATTAATTTTCACGCAAACGTTTTCATCAATGTATGATTTTCTCCGCTGGAAATGTTTTTTCTGTCAGGACCCCTACAATGAAATTTTTATTGCCTCAAAAAATTACAATTGAACTCAGAAACTTAGATTCTTCTACCCTTTTATTCCAGGCAGATATTATGAACGTGCTTGAACCCATTCATAAACGTATGTCGAAGCTTCTTATCAATTTTAAGTACTTGGTTGTTGTTAATGTTATAGTTTCAAACCAAACGCGAACATTTCTAACTCCTATTTTTTCTCCCGAAGACGAGTGACCTACCCGTTTTGTACTGTAAAGATCCATGAAAACTCGAAAAGAAGAATTACATTCTTGAAAACTCACAATTTTGCTTACGTACACAGATTTACCCAGCACAGCATCCACATAGCCCTTAAAATCCTGAATGCGTCTTGTGAAAATGATTATTCTAGAAGAGATACGTGATTACAGTTAACGCTTTTCTTACAGAACTTTTCTCGAAAATTGATTTTTCAAAGCTTAATGTAAATCTTGAGGAACAGACGCAAAATCTTTCCAGTTTCTTTGTACCTCAGGAGTAAGTTTAATAAATAATAGCGAGAAACTGTAAATGTATATTCTTAAAATATGTAAAGTCTTTCTAGCGGTGTCAAACACCGACTTATTTCACCCAACTCGAACGCGGAAAGCTCGCAAAAAAAACATAGAATGCAATTCTGCATCTGATTGCGAAGAGATTCTTTTATAGTCGCAAAAAATGTTTTCTCATTCTATCAAGATAAAATTTTCCGTGGGTAAAATGCAGCAATTTTAGCACGAAATGAAAACCATGTTTTTCATCCGGATCATACTCTTCAAAAGAGTTCGCTCTACAAATAAAGACTTTTCTTAAGATCAGAATATGTTCAAAGCTACCCAGGATAAACTTAGTGAGTCGTTCTGAAAATCTTTACTTATCATTAACACTCAAAATTCAAAAGAGATAAAAAGTAATCTTTCAAAAAAGATCGTTTAAAATCACATCTTTGTTATGCTGTAAAAATTGAATTCATTGTATTTCCTTGAGCTCGTATATACAGTATGGCCTCAGAGAAAAGTGTGGATGAGCAATTAAGAGAGGATTTCAATTTTTCGAACCACGATAGAAATGTTTCATAAATTCCAGAGCGAAAAGCATTGAGTTGTAGCAGTGAAAAATGTGTAAAAAAAGACACCACGAAAAGACTGTCGACGACGGACAATCATTTTGTAACAAATAAAAATGCTTTCAGTCAGTGAACAGGTCACTTGCTTAATGTATTTCGAGGCAATATTAACTCTAAAATCACCTTTGGGACTGAATTTCAAGGCTCCATTTTTTTTTAAATTTACTATCTGGCTCATAACCATAGCCAGGTGCGAGGCCTACCTGCATGTACATTTATCAAGTCTGTGATAAATGTAGATGACCACTGACTTCACCTGACTAATTTCCTTGCCTTTCACGGCTCAAATGTAACGACAGATGTGCACCAAGGAATCTGAAAAGCCTATACATTATAAACCTCTACATTAAGATGGCTGCCGAGGAAGATTCCCTGTTTTTTCAAGCAAGACTGAGCACCGGCCCACACTTTTTAGAAAAACATAAGTGACTCAGAGACCAATTTTACTGGACTTTACTTCAGATATTCCTGATTAAATTCGTTGACGTGGAATCCTTCGTATCAATATTCATATATCTTGTATAATAACAGTGTAACTTTTTGTCACTTGGCGATTTAGTATCTTAAAAGTTTTTAACATCGTGATGAAGCAGTTTTCATTTGCAAATGAAAATACGCTTGTCAGGGGCTATAGCATCAGCACCATCAGAACTGATAACATCAGTTTTGCAAACAATTTTCGATTTTCTATGAAAGGTTTGATATACAGTTGTGCATGCAAAGCATCATATAATAAACGTTTAATATAGCAATTTGAAGTGCATGCAGCAGTACGAAAACACTAACGGATATCGACGGCGTAAAAAATAGAAGCCTACACTCATTGCAAATTGTTTGGTTTTAGAGATATCATAAAAATAAGGACCTGCCAAAGCCTATATTTTTTACAGAGCGTGGCTTAAATGCCTGCTCACTCGCAGGATAAAACCAACTCCTTTCTGAACTCAGAGGCCAACTAATCTGTATCCTTTGACGTTCTGGTCACTTTAAGATCATAATTCTACTCAGGTGTTACTCCTTCATAACAAATATTATACTCAGATATTACTCCTTCATCCTGGTCATTTTAAATTCATAATTTTACTCAGATATTTATTCCTTCAACAATTTTTTCATAATGATATGTAAAAACGGTGCTGACAGCGTTCAAATAACCCGAACTCAAATAATTCCCTGCATTATCCCAATCATTAAAATGTAAGATATTCTTTGTTTTTCATAGCAGTTTCTAATAGGGAGGTGATAAATAAACTGTATCAATGCCTAAACTGTACCGAGTCAAACCGAATTAAAACGTTTAATGTAGAAGTGTTACAATCCATAGCTAACAATTTCACCCATTCTAGCAGATCTGAGTAATAATTTTTTCCCTCTGGGATCTTCCCAAACTTTGGGAAAATAGGAAGAATAACTCCAATAATTTTAAAAACGATGATAAACAGTGCATTAATAACTATAGACCAGTGACGAGACGAGGTTCGTCAGGCTCTTCGTTGGAAGGGCATCACCTCCTGTGGCTGTGGCGCTGACTTGGGCTTAAATACTTAGATACACAATGCATTGCTAATCACTGAATAATAAACTGTTTATTAATCAACAATCAACCTACAAGTCGACATGCCCGTCCGCACCACAGCTCGCGCAGAGGGCTTTGGCACTTCCCTCAACATGGGAAAAAATATCACAAAAGACGAAATCTTACGATACACAATAGCGCACAATTACAGGTTATTACACTAATCGGTAATAACCTGTAACTCACGTAAGAAGAGACACCTGTTTCATTTACTCTCGATGAGTTGTCGCTTCTCACTGACTCGTTCTTGCGGAAGTTTTCTTCGTTCAGGTTTATAATACTCTCGTTACGCATAACATATACTTAAGCAGCGCATACTGAAAATTTAACCTTGATCCAATCTGAATATATTTCAGATATATTCAGAGCAGCGACCTTGAAACGGTCGCGGCTCAGATTTTTTGGAGGAGGTTGTCCCACGCTTCATGGGCAAGCGTTTCAATATCAAATTATAATTGGTCGTTGGTGTCTTCACGGATCTGGTCCTAGTGGTTCATTCCGGTCTGTTGGGCCGAGTCTCATGAACTTTTGTGGCTTGGACCGATCGTTAGCATTACTAATCTGGCTTTCCACTCGCGACGCACTGCGCTTTTCAGTAGTATGAGTCACAGTCTGCTGATGCTGGCAACTCTGAATTATTCATTAGCCCCATCTTACTTCTCTAAAAGCCCAATCATTACACGAGGGAAGCCCCTCACCGGGACAAAGTCTTCTTGGACACATTTGAATTGGTTAAACCCCTTCGGTGCTTCAAAACTCCTCCCAATTTCTTGCGACATTCCGTCTTAAACGCCTTAACAGATTTTCTAAACAAAGCGAGAGTCGACTTTGTGTCGAGGGCCGACTTTGTGTAGGCCCTCGAAGAGAACGTCCAACCGCAAGCTTAACCACTTCCCCTCAGGCCATTGGAATTTGAGACCGTTGGTGTTTCGCGTCTCCGTACAGTCTAACATTACTTCATATTTTACAAAAGTATGCTCACTATGTATAATTCATCTTCTTCTCACTACCTCTTTATCATCACAGATCAATATCTGTCCTACCGATTTTTAGTAAGATGTTTAAAAAAATAGAGCACAAGAAATTGCATTCATATCTTGAGTCAATTTCTCATAAATATAGTCAACATAAATATAGTCTCAAAAGTCCACAAATCAAGTCATTTTAGATCGTCTTCAATACCAGTACTCAAACATTGAGGGCTGATTTCTCACATTCTCTAGCTTTTCAGATTACAAAAAAAAGCATTCGATAGTGTACATCACGGGATCCTTCCATCCAAATTGAATCACTCTTGAATAAGAGGAACTCTTCATCAGGGGTTCACGTCTTATCTCTCAAATCGCAAACAATACGTTAGAATCGGAAATGCAAAATAAGATATGGGGAATGTAACCCACGGGGTGCCACAAGGCTCACCATTGGGACCCCTGTAGTTTCTAATTTTCATAAATGATACTGTAAAATGCACCTCCAATTGTAATTTTACTCATTTTGAAGATGACAGCACTCTTCCATCGTAAATTTCCCCAAGCAATATTGAAAAATCAATTGATAAAATGAATCAAGAACCAGGAAAAGTCTCCTTGTGGCTAAAAGCTAATAGAATCTGCATCAGCATAAGTAAAACGATGTACGTTGTTGTTTCGTTCAGAAATTCAGCTTTCGCAAATAACGATGAGAAACGGTACTATTGAGCAAACTAATCACTTAAAGTTTCTGGGAATAATCGTAAAGAAGCATTTGACTTTCAGGGAATATACATCATTCATTTCTAAAAAACATTTTAAGCTGATTGGTAAAATATATAATATAAGAAATATATTGCCACCTGATGCCTTGAAAGTCCAATATCATACACTTATTTACCCGATTCTTCAATGTAGAACAAAAGTACGGTGTGGAACCGATAATAACAAGACGAACAAAGTTATTACTCTACAAAATAACATCTTAAGATCCATTGCACATTTGAATCACAAAGAACACACTAACGACGCTTTTAAATGATTGAAAATTCTGAAATTGCCCGACCTTTATAAATTTTAGTTTGGAAACTTTATGTTTAAAACCAATAGTACAAGCAGCGATCCAAATCTCCATGAAACAATTTCTGTCCAATTCTATCCCCATGATCAAATTACCAAGAATTGTAATAACTAAAACTTTCTTATTAATCACTGCGTAAAGTCCCTCATTGCATTCTTTTTGCAAGCACTAAATTTTTGAATTCCATTCTTTCGAACATGCATCAAAATACCTTATTGAAATAATTTAAGACTAATCTTGAGGCCTGCTATTTCTCACTGTGTTGAATGAGTATACGTATGTCTGTGTATGTCGATCCACGAGTATATGTATTCAAATATGTGTATGAATATACTCCTTAAATCATTTGCTAACTCATACCATTTTTGTAACGTAATTTGTAATTTTAAGCTCCTTCTCTCGCTTTATTGAGAAATATACATAAATATCCACATGGACGTTCAATTTATACAGGTATATACACAAATATTTCATGTATGTTATCTCTAAATTCAATTGCTACTTCATTCTTTGTTTGTACCTTAATTCGTAATTTTAATTTACTCAATAAGTTATTGTGACTTACACAGTTGTGGGTAACTTTAGGTTTTTTTTGTTCATTAATAATTGATGTTCCATTAATTGAAGGCCCGGATTTTTATATAGGTTGCCCTTGAAGCCTTGTAGCTTATTAGGCCCCACAAGTGATTTATATTCTGATTTCGTTTTTTTTGTCATTTCTCATTTATCGTAAAATTGTGCCCGATGTAAAATATTTATGATAGATAAATGATTTAAATGCTTCTCAAGTGTTTCAAATATTGCCATACACGGAACACATCAATAATTTCCCACCTTTAGCTTTCAAGCCAACGTTTTCCTTCGCCTGCGCAGGGAACCCGAGCGGAGTTGCTCCAAAACCACAGTCCGCGAGAAGCTTGCCATGCTTTTCTAGAGAAATTAAAACCTATGCCCGAACTGAAGCCTTGTAATTTTATTGTATGTAGAAATGAGAACTGGTGGTTGTGATATCACTGCTAAAACTTATGTCAATTACTTCGTCGTTTCAAACGAAGGGAATCACTTGCCACTCGAGATATTTTGGTGAGATACAGTATCATATCTTTCAATGTCATCGAAATTGAGATTATGTATTCTTGCCATCACATTATACTACTGAACATCTATAGTAAAATCAACATACGTTGTTTTTTAGCTATTAAAAAATTCAATAACTTGATATTTAACGAGAAGTAACACATCCCTGTAGCTAAGATATAACGGCTTAGTCATATCTAACATTACAGAAAAATCAACCGCTCCCTGCTTAGAAGAAGAGTGAGCATCTCGTTCCAGAATTGATTTTCCGCCACCCTTTTTACGATGAGGGAAAGTTCAAAGCTCGCTAACACTATTTCTAGGGCTCAGAATGACATAAACTTGGGTTAAAAGTTGCTCTCTACAGCACCATTAGCCTGGAACTATTTTCTAACATTATTACCCTACATCACAAAACTCTGATGTCAGCCAAACTCAAACAACGACAAAGTGTATCCACATTACCAGCAGCCACCGCAATATCCACCCAGGAAAGGATGCTGTCCTTTTATTTGCACCGTCTTGATCGCGACACCGGATAGGCTCACGAATAAAGTGTCTCTATCGCCCACTTGAAATACTGAGAACTCCCTTTTCTTTTGCCGATTCGACGTTGGTCACAACAACCGTCCTAAAGATAAAACGATTCTCAACAATGTTTACTGAATAATTCTCCAGTTCCTGAAAATATCTGCACTTTACTAAGTAATCGAAGGTAGTTACTTTTCTATCAGAGATATTCAGAGTTCGTCTTTTCTATAGTAGATGGTCAACTACATTTCCTAGGAAAGATAAGTAAAATTCAAAATAGAAGACAGGAGCGAAATTAGAACAGAGGTGACAAAACCCTCGTATATTTATAATAAACTCTCTTTAAGCTACTCTTTTTTAAACTACCATGAAAATTTCTATCGCATTGTTCGCCGTAGTCCCATTTTATCTATGGATAGACTAGTCAAAATATAAAGGCATCAGTAACCTCTGATAACATCTTCTTCTGAAACTTTTACTAATGAAAAACCTCGGACGAACTTTTTCCTGGGTATTTTTATGATCTAAATCAAACGTGTAAGTCTTACAACCTAGCCAACGTACAAAGATATCACCCCTATTGAAAATCGACGTACTGATTAAAAATCAGTAGTGCAAACGGTATGTCCTCATCAGAACATTACTGCTCAAATCTACAAGCAGCTACCAGCTAATTTATCGCCTCTAGAGATAATCTGTGCTAATCTGCGAAAATACGTCCCCAAACTACCGTCGCTGATAAGAACTGCCTAAAGCCTACCGCGCAACTGAGCTCATTTTTAATAAGGGTATCGTTAGAATGTCGTTGCTAGAGCCTCCGGCTCATCTCACTTCAGAGAGTCATATTCATTTTCTGCCAATGACAAATATCGAGTTTTCAAATCCGGTTCTTATATTGAACATAATAACAGAGTTCAAAGGCATTGAATTCATTCAACTAACCCGTAGCAAACAGAGAAGAAGTTTAATTAGTGTGCAGTAACTAAGAACTGTAAATTATAATGATTTAACCACATGTGATTCATCTGAATTTTCGTAATCTCTGTTGAGACGCCTCTGCACTAAATGATTTGACATTTCGTATAATATTTTTGAGCGACACAGTTTCTCACAAAAAAATTACAACCGCTTACATCATTTAAAATAAAGCTAAATGATTAAAATGTCCATGCATTTAAAAAAAGACAGCGAAAGCTACAAAACAATTTGATTCACAATACAGTCATTTTGAATACAAAATTTAGCCAAAGTTGCGCGATTACCAGATGCGTGCAACCACTCTGTATATTTTATGTAATATGATAGATGAATTTTATCAGCACATGCTACTTTTCATTCAGAAAAGAATGAAAAATGAATGGAAGTTTAACATGACTGAAAAAAATCGGCCTACCTTTATTTCCCGTTTTATAGTTCAGGTTACATGAGAAATATTATTCATGTGAATATAGGATTCAGACTAAGTAAATTCGTGATTTGCAGTAGAAATTATCAGATTTCGTTGACTTGCATACATGCTATAATAATTACACACTATCCAATACAAATCTTTTTGCCATCATATTTTCAGGAATTTGAGTCATAGAAGCAACTGTTTTATGCAGAACTATTGTTATGCAGAGCGCGATGGAATATGCAAAAGAGGGCCAAACAAAGTCTTTACGCCCATACATCTAATGCAAAGAAAAATGTCAGACAGAATTTTGAAATAGAATAGAGCACAGCAAAATATCATCTCAGTTTCTGCATAAGTTCACATTTTACCCACGGGCGCATTAGGCAGAAAACACGGAATCGCACAGCGAACAATTTAAGCTTTCCTATTGCTGAGCGTACGCTTCACTGCCTCGGTGTGCCGAGTAGCAGAAGAAGGGACGTCCGGCGCAGGAAGTCGGAAGAGACCGAGGTCGAGGGGAGCTTAGAAGACCTCTCCTCACTCCGTAATAGCGATATGGAACCCCCCCAATTGCCTTATTGAGAGGGAAATTTGCTACTTACGAGTTTACCCTCATAAGGATCAGCAGGACTCCTGCTCATATCGTAGTTCAGGATAAAGAGATATTCCGGGAGCGCTTCAAATTTTTCGGCGGATGATGCCGAGAGGGCGACGGAAATTTTCATTCAACGCTTCGATGGTTCATGGTCGTTACATTAAATGCTTAGAATGGTGTAGAATATACGATGGGATATTTTACACAAATTATTTGCCAAGCTCAAACGAAAATAGTACGGCACTAATCAAGACGAAAAATGGTGCTGGTTACCATCTCTGCTTTCTAGCTTTTTTCAATTTGTTGACGGTAAACATGTTCCGGCCGAGCTGATTCGTCACAATACATATAGAGTACCCCTACAGAATTTCATAAATTTGTAGCCAAAAAGCACCCCAAACCCAGAACAAGACATGTACTCACACCCTTTCAAGCACCATGATAATTGAAATTAAAATATAAGCAGTATTTGATGAGCAATAAGAGCCCTCTCCCAACTTCGAGGTTGAAGAGACGAACGTCTTCTGGAGAGCCCAGCACAAAGGCCCTCTCTCCATCAGCCATGGGCAGCCAGAAACTGTTCAATTTAATTTGTACAGGCGCCCTGCCGGGAAGATTAAAGCCACTCTAAGATTAACAGGAGGGTTTCCGCTACCGCCGCCAGCACTCGAGCTCATGAGGAGCAGCTTCTAAAGCACAAGTCTGATTAGAAGGGCTTTAGGGAGGCATGGTTCGCCACTTACCCTAAGTCGTACATTTTGGTTCTTCTACGGTGTTCCACGAAGAATAATTTTCACAGGAGAAAGATGCTCGACAGCTCCTTGGCATCGTTAATTTACAGCACAAAAATCGAGATACTTCTCGTGTAAAGAATGACTTCAGGCAAGGAAGGTTTTAAAATGCTTTCTACGAAGAAATATTGCCACTGTATGTCGCCTGAGGTAGTTGCTCCTGAACTTTTTCGCGTACTATACTTTTCTAGCGCGAAGGTAAGATAAGAATGTCAGTTTTACGTAAAAATTATACAAGATTTCATAGAATGGTTAGTCAAAATTTTGTAGACGAAACTCATACGCTCGTTTGCACGCAAGAAGCAGCGTTTTACTCGTATATTCATGTTGATATGCTTGATTGCCATCGTGTTTATTTTTAGCTCTGGCGGAACTCTTAGGTAGTGATTTTTATCTAATAAAATCTTCATATATCTCGAGAAATGTGATGGGGCTCTCCTGCATTTTGAGTTCTATTGGAGCACTTATTTTCCGTTTCAACGATTTCCGATATCTTTTTCTCGCTACTTGAATTTGATTTTTTCATGTATACAAGGAACGGATGATGAACTCTTAGGTATAATGAAATAAAGGGCTAAAAAATTAAATTCTTAGCTTTTACTCGCGTAGGCATCATGTGGAAGTGTAATGTCAGAAGTAAGAGGAGCATACGAATTTTTCCGTTGAAGATACGATAATTAACAGGCCTAAGTACCTAAGCCTGAAATTTGATCTTATTATTAAAATGTGGGAAATATTTCAGTGAAATCGATGTATTGTCTTAGATTATTTGATGCACACATATATGATACACAAGAAAGCTTTTACAAAATCTACCAATGGGTACGGTCAAACAACATGGAATTCAGCGGAGGCAAGTCCGAACAATTGAGGTATGGAAAGCACCTAGAGGACAGGTTCTCATACAAAACCGAAGGGGGTCTGGAAATAGAGAAA
>VOMN01078496.1:0-10223 GCA_014899125.1 Orchestia grillus | reverse complement strand
GCGGCGGCACCCCAGTGCGGCCAGGGCATAAAGGCCCAAACATTTTCCAGATATTCAATATGTAAGTATGTCCTTTTCTAGAATATTCTTAATTATAATAATCTTTTATGAAAACTCAGACTTGATAATGTTACATATGTATAGCAATAACTGGATCAAAATATCTTCTTTCACGAGTAAATTAAATCAGGGTATAATATGTTTATGGAAAGAAATTTTTTCTCGCTGTTTTCAAAACAAAGGAAATTGATACAGAGGCTTAAAATATCTGTGTTTTCGATCATTTTGAACTTTAGGAACAATTGAAATTGTGAATTTTTAATCCTTTAGTGTGCTAGTTGGTAGTTGCATAAATTTACGAGTCATTTCTTACCCGTTGAGAGAGATGAATTTTAACTGCGCATCAAGACAGAAAGACCAAATCAAAGCGCTGTCCGGAAAGAAGTACGTAACGTACGCGATAATTGTTCAATTTTTGGAAATTTTTCAAGTATTAATGGGTTCTGGTTTGTGATATTTATGTATTTATGCTTGGCGCAACTATTGCAACAGGATCAATGTGCTTGCTTTCTTCTTTCGAGTTGAAATGAGAATCCGTGCTTGACGGTGGTCAAACAATTTTACGTATAAAACCTTAACGCACGATATAGAAAACAATCAGGGCGTTCTCTTTTACCCTGTTGAATAATGAGGCAAACTGAAAATAAAAAGGAACTCAGCTAAAACAATTTTTTTAGCACAAAGGAAGAGTGTGGCAAAATCCATCAAATTCAAATCGGGAAATAAATTCAGCTTTGAGTTGTCAAATTGAGCTCTAAATATGTTCTTGAATTATCAGACTGGTTTTCATGAATTTTATCTTGAGTTAGCATTAACCCAGCATTCAACTAAATTACCAATAGATTAGCGGTATTAACTTAAATTAGAAGCCAGGTTTGCATGAATTCTATAGTTTTGTTCGCACGAGTCGCCTCTGATAAAGAGTTGATTTTCATTTCCAGAACTCGTCCTGAACTTTGATCTTAAATTTCCCTCGTACGCGAAATATATGTCTTGCAATAGTTCTTTCAAGGCTGCCATGAGTTCGTATACGATTGTGCTCGCCAACAACTGCACTCCAGCAATATTCAGATTTTATAGTTCTCAACTCGCTTCAAAATCAATGTCTACCAAGAGTAAATCCTACAAATCTTACAGAATACATACGAAAATGTGTAAAAAAGTCACTAGAAAATTCATCATAACCTAACCAATTGAAGTTTATAGTGAATTAAACAACAACAGAAGATGGGTGGTTATTATATTGACAAATCTATTTCAACTCAACTCTCAGCACCGTAATTTGTCCCAAATTCAAGAGACTTTACTAGTGTGTTCGTAGGGTAAAATTTATTTCGAATTCGATTCTATAAAGAGGCAATATTTGGAAGCCTAATTTTTCATTCATTTCGGGACGCAACAACTCACTCTGTAGCTGAACATGATTTTTCCAAAATCAAGCAGCAACGTTCAAGAAAAAAGTCCATGCGAGGACGAGCGGACACACGGGCGGACAGCACTATGATTGCATGCTGGCCAATTTCCTGCACTGTCATTAACGTTAGAAAAGACCGGGAAATTGAATGTGAGCAGCAGCTTCTTGCTTTCAGAAATGACATCAGGTCTCTCAATGGTCGAGATGAAGTCTTGCCAGCCGAGCTCTGCAAATTCACTGCCGGTGACGAAAAACGTTGGAGCTGTTTTTTCGCTCCTGGAGGCCCAAACGATACTTGAAAGGAAAGAATTGAATATCGTCGCTTAACGGATTCGAGCACGGTTTTTTGGAAAATGGATCGGTGTACAAGCTCATGCAGTTGAGAAAAATTTAGCAGCTTAACATTCAGAGGCGACGATTGAAACGTTTACTCTGGGAATCACGCAGTAGTTGGAATTGAGCTTTATAGTGAAATTTTCCTGCGCAAACTATGACAAGAACCTGAAAATTGCACTCACTCTGGGCTAACGCTGCAACAACGACTAAATGATCTTATCTTGTAAGCTTCTTGGAACTAAACCTGGGTACAACTTCATCAGCTCAAAAATTGATAGAGAAAGGTAAGTCTGGAGTATTGGAGTCGTGATACAAACTAAATTTTACTGTGGGTGATGCAACGAGTGTGCTAAAAATTCTCAGAGGTAAACTAATGGCCCACAAATTTTTTAGGCTGCTATAAATTCATAGCATTTTATGAGCGAAAGATGAAGTACAATACCCCTGAATATTATGATTTATTGACTTATATGGCACTCTCTTTCAATAACAATTCATCGTTAGTTCAAGACTCAAACTTTCATTAACTAAGAATAGAATGATAATTAGGGCCGTTAGGCAAAATAAGTGTAAGGAAGGAGTGCCAGAAAAATTTAGTCGAAGTAGATGGGACTTTGATAAAGTAGGAGATTTTCACTTTTTTGAAAAATAAACCGCAAGAAGAATTAAGTGAGATTTCGAAACAAAATATTTAACATAGTTGCAAGCACAAATGCAAATGAAACGTCGTTGTAGGCTGCATACCCTGAAGGCCTACGTACAACCTGCCGAGTACATTTTTCATCCCATACATCTGACCGAGTCTAGCGTTTATTTTCGCCCTCGCGAAAAATAATTGAATAAATTAGAGTCCAGAGAAGATGAAAACCCTTCCAAAATTTTTAGCAGCCCCAACGGTGATTGATTTTACTTATCTGCTGCGATGGCCTTGTTAACATTTTATAGTCTAGTCTTATGAAAGTGCTTCTCCAGAAAATACACAGTCCAGATTTTTCTAATCAACTCTAAGCTTCAAACAGCTGATTAAATTTATTGGTTGTCAATTGAACTGCAATGTTCTGAGTGTTATATTTGATCAAATGATGGTATGCGGAAGTTGAGAACAAAAGCTCGAAAGAAACTGGTATAAAGATATTGAATGGAGAGTAATACAAAGACAGCAATTAATACGAGCACTTCCTGTAGTAATTCATCAGTAGCTGTGGATTTATCGATCAAAGTTTGATAGACAAATCCCCAGCAGAACTAATAGTTCTTGAAATCTTCTACCCGAGCGGAGGTATGGAAGATTTGGATAAGTCTGTCAAGCGTAACCTAGCCGCGAAGGTGAACGATAGAATTGACCCGGAATGATTTCTCGAGAGGATTATAAAAGATTCATCATTAAACTCTAAGGTGTTGAGCTGCGTATGTTGAAAGTTGGAAAATTTCTATATTACATGATCATTATTTAGGACTCGGATTCATCTTTCTTCCTGACTGGGCCGCTGGCTCAAACAAATTACAGAGGATTTTGAGTGACATCTCTCCCATAATACGCCACACAAAATGCATTTCTGATGTAAAGTAAAATGCATGCTATTTTTCTAAAAATGATACTACTCATCCAATTATCTATGTTATTTGAATTGTGTGGAGTTGCATTATCCTGTTGCTATATCAAAGGCCATTTCCTAATTGGTTGATCATCACGTCAGGGAAGAAAGGTGTCCTCCAACAGCTCCCCATGGGAATCTGAATTCAGCTTCAATCCTTTTTGTAGTTTACAGGAGCCAATTATCTCATCTCCTTAGATACATGCCCAAAACATGACTCCCCCGTCACTTTGTCGTCAGCAAACGCGAATGACCCTTCAACAGCCAACCCGATGACCACCCGTCAAGTCTCTCAAGCCTCGCGCGGGATTCGTCAACGGAATTACAGTGCTGAAATTGACCTTAGCGTAATTCTGTGTCATTCAATCCTTTTGGTTCGGTTTGCTTTGCGCAATGAGAGACTTCTTTGTGATTCCTCTCTGTAGCAAGAGTATTTAGGATTCTACATCTGGAATTTCTACCAACTTTTGCAGCACCAGCAGATTCAAACATATTCCTGATTGTAGATAAGGGCTTCTGAAAGTTTCTAACGTGTATTATGAATTTTCTCTTGCAGAAAACTTGCAAAATTGCGCTTTTTCTTGTGTCTTATGGCATGTTTTAAAAAGAAAAAATAATTAGTTGATAGTTTCTGGGATCGCGACGTAACTTTTTGGATATTTCTAGCGTTGGCGTTCCAGCTCGAAGCGCGGAGGTAATTTAAGTACTATCATCTTCAGTAAGACTAGATTTCTTGCTGATTTTGATTATTTACGATGACTGTGCATAATTTAACTTAGTAGTTGAAATAATGAAGTTTCACAGTATTTCAGGAGCAGGACGAGTAAGGGTATAATTATTACACTGTACATACAATATCGTTAGAATTAATTGCCCTTGATATGACAGTAGGAAATATTGTACAAAACTAAAAGTACAGAAGTAATATAAATGCTGCATTTAATAAAAAATGTTCTTAAATTCTAGCAGAAAGCAATGCAGTAATATCATTGTTATAAAACATCCTTCAGCCACGGTAAAGTTTGATTTTCCCTAACGCAAGCAAATTGAATGTGACGCTCAAAAAAATTGAAGTCAACGTGGATACTACGACGTCATTTGTAGCCACTCAAATATTCAGGGGGTAAAAACATTTTACCTTGAAAAAAAAAACCTGCAAGTGTATCGATAGGAAAAAAAAGTTTTACTCAATAGATTCATTAACCGCTTCCTAAATTTCCTCAACCTCCCTCAATCTCGTTGATAATCTCCATGTAATTCCCTGGTTCAGCACCAATCCAAGCCGTGTTTTGATCAGCCGACATAGCATTTAAACATGACGTGAGCACATGTAAATGTTGTGTCGCTCGATTAGATCAAAGAAGCAAGCAGCACAAGGGAGTGGAGATGTGAAACTACTCTAGGAACACGTTACCTTCCACGAGGCCGCAACGCAGACCTCAACACGTAAGCGGGACACACATGTGTTGAATTCGAGACACAATAATATTAATTAAACACAATAATATGAAGTATTCTGTACTTCCTGGGTGTATTTACTCACATCATGTCTCTTGACTTAAGGGGCTAGTTTATATTTTATAACAATGATGCCATACGAATCATTGAAACCGTGCTCCAAAGTTGCTGAATTGAATTTATATTTCTTTCTGAGAACTTCTGATAGCACACGAAATTTGAGGTTCGTCTTGAGCACCACTCGTGGGAAGACTTGTTTCCCGTCAATCACTGCACCAAATCAATAGCCAAGAAAAATTACAGGAGATTTAATTATCCTTCCCTGAAGATAATGACAGAAACACAGTTCGCGTCAGTCCCTTACGTGTGACTGAGGGTGTTGCCGGTCTATAGTTGACAGGGTTAAAATCATGTTAACGAGTAATTAAAAAGCGAGTTTAACTTTACTTCATATACACGGATAGCTGAGGGATAATAGAGTGCTCTAAAATGATAACGTAAAGACTGAAATGAAATTATTGTTTTCACAATGTTCTCATCAATTGATTATAGCTCTAACAAGGTGTAAGAAAGTATCTAAGCTGCGCAGGAATTAATATTATTACAGTGAAGGTGAGGGAACGTATCAATAAAGAGGTAAATAAGTTGCTAGATCACCTGAGGTAGCAGTACGGGATCCCAATTCGCGTTCGTTAACAAATTTATTTTTTTATCCAGACTTAATAATTTACCTCAAAGCCCTTCTAAGTTTGAATTAACAGACGAGTTTGACTCTTATGGCGCATACGAGCCCATTTTTTATGCAACAGTTCACGTCTCGCTCGCCATAAAATGCGGAAGTTTTTCACTAAGCGAACATTGCAGGGCCGTCCAGTGCGCAGGAGTGTCGTTAAAAAGACATGAAGGGAGAGAACTTCGTTTCATTGATAGAAGCTTCGAAAAGGCGTCTTTCCTGGCACGTCTTGGGTATGCTACCTCGACCTTTCGTTTATTCAGCTCACGTGAAGTATTTATTCAATGAAGCAAAATCAACTAATAACGAAGCTTCAAATTCGTTCATAAATAAGGATTTTTAATAATAGTTGAAACGGACTGGGAACTAACGAATATTTTTTTTTAAAGTGGGACATTTTACCAAAAGTTGTAATTATTAGAGGAGGGGAAATCCAGATTGCAAGTAACACGTACAAAGCGACCAGGAGCCTTGGCTTTGCCTTCTCGCTCGCAGCACTTAGTCAAATGACCGCCAGGGCGACTAAGACGCTCCCGATATCGAGCTCTCCGCTCGACTTGGCCTCCTGCATCTCTTGCAAATGGCCAGTCAAAATCCTCGAGAGTTCAGGTGCAGGTGGCCTCGATACTCAGAGCAGAGATGGGACATTCCTTCTCTCACCATTACTTCGGAGTTTATTCTAAATTCAACGTTGTATGAAAATTTTCACGAGACAAAATGAACATCCTCACTAACAACGGCAATAAGAGATTTCTCTGTGCTTTACCGAAGTAATATTAATATTTGAATTGAAATGGAGTGGCATCCTATTTGCATAAAAATCATGAGGATAATCGAATTTATGCACCGGTTGGAGCATATGTGTGGATACAAATGACAAAATAATAACGGATGAATGAAACGTTTTTCTTGATGGAAGACAAGTATGCGAATACACGAAGGAAGAAACAAAGAAAAACAGGACAATAAATATGCCAATTTTTCCAATTATAGCGTCAAGTGTGCGCCTTGAATCCTTTTATAGCTGCGGCTCAATGCATTTCATATAGAATTACTCCCAATGCGTGAATTAATAACGCCTTAAATCTTCAACAGAGTTGAGAGCTCTTGAACGAGTTCTCGCTTCAGGTATAGGACATACGGAAAAAGCTCGTTGGATTGCTATCCGGAGAACAGAGAGGCCACATCACTTTGAACCAGAACCGCCGCTGATGAACTCTGCTCCAGGCTTACGTGACGCTTGCGGTGCTGGCTGTCGCCCCATGTTTGTGTTGTTCCTAAGCAAAACGTCGGTCTTCAGTCAGTCAAAAACGGTCTAAAAACGGTTGATCTAGACATTTTGAGGCATTTTGCAATATGTAAGTTTCAAATTTCTACATGATGCATTTCAATTATGGTTTCACGTCTGTGAGCTAACTATACATATTTCACAAATATACGAAATTTTATATAAACAGTTGTTAAATAGTAATTATGGAGTCGGTTAACATAAAAATGAGACGTTTGGAAAGTGCATTTACATGATCAAAGTTCTTTAAAATCTTGTTTCGGAATTTATTCCCCACCCTGTAACACTAATCATAGTTTTGGAAGAAACAACCGGTGATATTCTTCCAAAGCATCAAATTTGCTTCTTAAATAAAAGACATACATAATGTAAGTGAGCAGCGGATCGTTGGGATGTAAGATGCGTATTCACAGTACATTATAGATATAGCTCTCTGATGCCACGCATGATAGACTGGCAGGGAAAAATTATGAAAAAAATGTCATTCATTATCAATTAAACAGGAAACATTTCGTAAAGCTCAATTCCACCACCCACATCGGTGCACATCGATTTTTGGAGACACATGAAAAGCCTCGTTTATTCAACTCCTGTAAAATCAGAGAACGATCTCGTGGCAGGAATTGCAGTGGCTTCTGGCGATATTTCTGAAATGCCAGTCTTTTTCCACAATATCTGGAAGTCTTTAATTAAGTCGAAGATATCCCACGTGCATCGATGTGGGTTATGGAAACTTCGAACAATATCTGTAAAGTGAATGTATAAATGTCTTATTTGTGGGCATTTAGTTTTTAAATTTCCTCCTTTCAAACATTAAACAGCTAATATCTCAAAAACATTTTTTTCGGAAAGTTTCATAGACGCAAAAGTGTTAGTTTGCCACTTTCTGGTATGCGTGAAATGTTGTACATCTTTTTCCCAACACCCTGTATAGAGTGTGCACATACGGCCTTAAAACTGGTAGAAAAGTTAATATGATTCAAATATTGACCAAAATAAACTTAATGATTCCTTTTGTGCAAATTGTCATCGAACACATGGCATGTTCACTTATACGGCTACTTTTTTGATGTAGGAGGAAAAATATCGAGTGGTATTGCACACAAGAAAACCCCTATAACGATTTGATCGCTAGCTAATATTTAGAAAGCCAGCTTCCATAATTCCGCTTTAAAGACGAAGAAAAATGTTCCTGAACCACCCAGCTATTCGTGTAACGCTACATTGCGTCGAAGTCCCTGGTTTTGAACCGTGAGATAGACTACAAGACGTGTATGGTTCTCCAACGCTTGTAAATGCAGAAAGCAAAGTAACAGAGGCGTAGCAATGCTGCCCCTTAATTCATCCGAGTCGTATCGAAAGAAACAAACAGAAAACGTAACCCTTGATAAAAGTCGCTTCTTACCAACGTCGCTCCTCAAGAATTAAAGCCCGGCCGCCGCCTACAAGAAAGTGCAATTTCGAAATGGCCTGCGATTTAAAATTACGAGTCCTGAGGCCAGTCTTACACTCGAGTTTCTTTGGAGAATTTTCACGAGTGGTGAGTCTCAAGGAATAATCCATTCGAGTAATAGGAAAGAGCCGGGCTCGTCGAGAAGTGTGAGACGGCGGAGATTGAAGTGCTCCACATGATGAACTCAAATCCTGGAATTACTCGAGCGTTTCGATCTAAACTCAAAATACGCTCGGCTCGAGCAGGTGCTCGTTTTCATCAGCGCCTCTCTATTGCTGCCGTGAAAGGCTTGACGAAGCTCAAAAGTTATTCACGATATTAGGGCTTCAAATGATTGCAGGCTCAAACCGAAATATTCGACATAAGAGACCTTCAAAGACGTACCATAGCATGTGTACGACACTCAACGCTGCTCAGAAGAGGTCTGCGAGTGCTGAGAAACTTATGAGTCTTGGACAAAGAGCGAATGAATCCATTTATAAATATCTAATGAACATGTGTCCGTGCTATGCAGGCATAGTTTGTAACTGACTCTATAAGGCCAAATGGAGTTCTTAATATAATGAATTGAGTGTTTCGTAAACGAGATTATGATAAATGCCAAGATACTATCGAAAAAACTATGTATTAGTATACACACTCTGATATTTTCCAACGCATCTGCACGCGCGTACTATGAAACTGGAAAATGGCGACGTGATTTGGTTGCGCTCTCAAGTTTACGGTCTTGAGTTTTGTGCAGACAATGATTGCGTCGCTGGTAATGTCATCTTCTAGGGCACACTTGTACGCTGTACCTAGCGCCATCATCTCTCAGCTCATGATGGACTCGCACAAACCTACTGTATGGAACGACGTACGTTAGTGCCTTTATGAGTCGAACTGACTCCAGCGGTACAAAGTTGCTGTAACTGGCGTTGTGTTCGCTAAAAATAAATTAACTATCCGTGAAAGCATCAAGAACAGGAGCAGACTACACTAACTGCATTTCTTATGAAGCAACACATAAGTACTTCTTGTATTGGCTCCTAGCTTGACTTTTCCTTAAGTCTAGCTTTGGAAAAGTCTAGCTATAGAAAGTACTTAGGAAAAGGTGCATTTTCTTAGGTACCTAAAATGCTGAAATTTCACTGTCTTGATATTAAATTTATCTATCTCAACTCCAATCTGAAATTTAAACGCCAACGTTAACTGGGTGGGTAAATTAGTTGTACCTTGAAATAAAACGCTCACCTGTGCCTACCAGAGCAGCCACAACAGGTGTTTGCCGCGACAGAAATTTTAAATAAAAACAGTATCGGATTGCAGTAACTGAATTTTCTAGCTTCAAGAGTTAGTGATTGCAAAAGCTACACATACACACGATAGGAACTGCTTCCTCCTTCTCTCTCTTGCTTCTTTCTGCTCCCTCCTGCTCCTTTCTACTCCCTTCTGCTTTTTACTGTTCTCTTCTGCTCTCTTCTGCTCCTTTCTGCTCCCCCCGGCTCCCTCCTGCTCCCTTCTGCCCCTACTGCTCCCTTCTGCTCCTTACTGCTCCCTTCTGCTCCTNTCCCTTCTGCTCCATTCTGCTCCATTCTGCTCCATTCTGCTCCATTCTGCTCCATTCTGCTCCCTTCTGATTCAAAACTACAAATTTTGAACTTAGAGAGATATGCTTATAAATTACGCAATGATTTTGGTTAATTTTAACTTCTGGTACCTATCTTCGAATTAAGATTCACATTTAGAAGTTTCAATCCGACTTCCGCACGTAATTTGACGCTGCAGTCTTACTGAATGAAAAATCGATTATACCCTGCTTCGTATAAGACTGATTTCGGAATAAACGATTTTTCTTCCTTTTGTGATAAATAACACACTGCATTAGGTCAAATTTATTAGCAGCG